>CAEFZX010003318.1:0-11003 GCA_903066825.1 Alfaro cultratus
GCTAACTTCTTCTACCTCTCCGAAGGTAGAATAACACAGGCCTAGAGCGCCCTCTTGCGGTTTAGTGTGAAAATAACGTGATATGATATAATAATGTGTAAATTTCCACACATAAGTCGCTCCGGAGTATAAGTCGCACCCCCAGCCAAACTATGAAAAAAACTGCGACTTATAGTCCGGAAAATATGGTACTGTAAATGTCACATTCTCACAAACCGGGCTCACCAGAACCAAATCCGCACCACATTCCTGCTTTGTTATGAGCTTAAAGGCAATTTTAAAGTGACCCGACAGCTTAGACAGCAGCTGCTGACATTTACCGCCCTGCTCCTCCTTTTCTGTTTAAAAAAAACTGAAACAAATACAAATAAAATTGATTTTAGTCCATTTACTTAGTGGGAGGAAAAATATATCAAGCTTCCTGTTGCTATAACGTTGTACAACCTTAATTTGCTGATATGACAGAACTGGTATCTTACAAAAGCAGTTTTTGTCAAATATATTTGAACTTCTGCGATTGTAGGTGATATAGACCAACTCAAAGTAGTGTCTGAGAATAAATAATAAATGGTTTTCATTACATACCATAAAAAATCTGAATTGGATATACAGATCCATTCGATTAATTAGAATATTAGTGAAAAATTAATTTATTTCACACTGTACAGATTAATTACACACAAACTGATGTTTTCAAGTGTTTATGTGAATTATGATAACTGTCTTCTTACAGCTCATTAAAACATGATATTTACTTGGACTGGAATAGTACATCAAACTAATAAAAACTTCCAATGCGACTTTTAGTGTCAACTTTGCATTAAAAGTGTAATTATTTCCTAAATTACACTTCATATCAGTCGTAAACATTCATAACAGACGTTACGTCAGTCTTATGTTCACCCCTTCAAATAAAATGTTGCGTTTCTCAAAGGTACCTTAAGTTTTATGATCTCAGGGGATTTGAGGTTGAAGCGAAGCCAAATATTAAAAAGTAGGAATATGGAATAATTTGCAATGCAGTTTAAAAAGCTTGGAAATGTTCCTTTAATCCTTTTAATCAGTATTAGAGAACAAGAGTTCCTATCAATTGTTTTATCTACCTTTTTTGTATTTACAACTCAGTTTTAAAAAAATCACTTGATTTGTTTATGATACTCAACTTATAGTTTATTAGGAAATCTGAGTGGTTGTATTAAGAGATGTTTAAATTTAAAGTTTCTGTTTCCAACCCTTTTGAAACAGGTCATAGTTCCCTAAATCTGCTGGTCACAGCAGGTTTCAGACAAAGTTTGCAGGACAGAACAACACAATGTCGAATTTAGTGAAAAAAGTAAAAAGATGCGATGGCATGCAACGGTTTGAAGCAAAACCAAACACTGCAGGGTTCAGATTGTTTGTCTTTATTCAACTTTATGATTCAATAAAGAAGAAAAATGTTCTCAATAAAAACATTTCCTCTCTATTGGATCACAGCGTTCAGGAATGAGGAACAAACCTGGACTTCTGCAGCGTGCCAGACAGTTCAACAGGCCGGCCTTCTGTGCTTTTGCAGATGTTTTGCCTTTAGCTGCAGAAATACAACAATAAATGACCAAAGAAGCACAATCTAATTACACAACTACCATAAAATTTTCTGGTTTACTGTTTCAGCTGCAGATGGAAACCAACAGTGTCTCCATTTTTCTGCTTCTGTCTCTCCGTCTTTCACTCAGGTGTTAAAAGCGTTTGACTGTAGCAGCAATGAGCCAGGATTCAGAAACTTCTGTCAAGCTAACGGACAACTTCAGGTCAGATTTCTCCACAAACATGGCAACACATCTCTGATTTTCACTCCTGTAAACCAGACAAAATGGTGTCATTACAGGTCGTGGAAGTGACATGCAGAGCAAAAACTGCTACCACTGAAAGGTAACGATAAGTCCGTTTAGGTGTCTGAAAATACGCCGGTAAGTATTTCCCCGTAATGGTTTGGATGCTTTTTGTTTTGCAGCCAGACGATGTGCAACGTGCTGCTGTTCCTCAGCCATGCCATGTCAGCATGCGACCTGCAGCATGCTGGGAACGCCGCACTGCAGCGCGCCGGAGGATCGCTGCAGGCAAACATCACAGGGAATGTGGAGAGAGTCGGTGAGCCTGTCAGATTTTAAATGTTTGAATCAAACGTGTTAAAGGAACACGAGTTCATCAACAAGGCAGTTCAAAGTGATTTATATCATAAAAACAAAAATAAAAACATCATGCAGCCACCAATTAACAAACGTCACTTCAAAATAATCAAAACACATCAAATATATTGATTAATGTTTCATTTATTATGGTTAAAAAGCAGCTAAACAGGTTTGTTTTTAACTTTGATTTAAAGGAACTCAGTGTTTCAGCAGTTCTGCAGCTTTTGGGAAGTTTGTTCCAGATTTGTGGTGCATAGAAACTGAATGCTGCTTCTCCGTGTCTGGTGATGTGATCTATCTTCCTGGTTTTAGTCAGAGCGCCAGCAGCAGCGTTCTGGATCAGCTGCAGCTGAAGGATTGATTTGTTTTAGTCAGACGCTGTTGCAGTAATCAATAAACGCATGGATGAGTTTCTCTAGATCTCGTTGAGACGTTAGTCCTCTAATCCTGGAAATGTTCTTCAGGTGATAGAAGGCCGACTTTGTAACTGTCTGTATGCGGCTCTCAAGGTTCAGATCATAGATACAAATTATACAATAAATTATTACAAATATTGTTAAGAAAATAAGAGTACAATTACTTATTTTTCCCATTTCTCTTTCCTTATTTGGTTTTAAAACCTCCATGAGGTTGCATGTTTTGAAACACTTGTACAAAATGACAGATGAGCTGGGATTTCCTGCGCGAACGGCGGTAGTGAAGGCAGCCCAGCAGCTTCTTCCCAAGGCATTTAGTAGAATTCAAACACCTTTTATCAAGGATGCAACTTCTAAACTTCTGATTATTTATGTCTGGATCGCAAAAACACAAAATATTACCAAGTAGTTTTGGTTTAGTTTCTACTGCAAAAAACTTTGTGGACTTAAAATAAGAGAAAACTAACTTGCAGATAACTTTTCAGCAAGAAAAATTAGCTTGTTTTAAGTCAGCAATTCCTTAATATTGATGAAAAAGTGAAACTAGCCTCTACATTTTGCCGTAAAGTTACTTTTAAGGTAGTTTTCTCTTATTTAAAGACATTTGCACCAGACTAAAATGAAAATACTTGCTAAGGTTTTCTGTTTTTGCAGTGTGTTTTGTTTTTGCAGTGTGCTATAATTATCCCAGCTGTCTGACCAAGATAAAGCAAAGTTTGATCATTTGAGTCATAAAATTGTTTATGCAGAATAGGGTAAATTAGTTCTTTAGCTTGAATTGCAACAGAGAACAGTTCTGGAGGTTTCTCCAACAGTCTGTGAAATAAATTATAATAAAAAAATTAAATGAAATGCAGTGTTGGCACGCACTTCTCCAAATTAACATTTAGCTTCTGTTCTGCAAACATGACACATTATGCATGCATGCAAACTGGACCCAAATTTTGCACATGGAAGCACATCCACCTTCATGTCAAAACAAACTCTATACATTTACACACAAACATCCAACTTATAAATGTGAGTAAGATTGAGTTCAGTTTGGTCCAAATCTGTGAGAAAGTTGATTAAGATAATAGAAAAATGAAAGATTTTTCTGTTTTTCTTCCACATCAGGAAGAACGCTCTGTGAGGGCGGGTTGCCCTCTAGTGGAGACTTTGTGCGCTGCACATCCACGTCTTCCTTGGATGAAATCTGCCAGTTGAACAGGACCACTAATGTCACATGGTGAGCAGTAACTCCAGTTTCACTCTGTTTAATTAATCCACGCTCTGTGTTTAACACGTTTCTCCTCCAGTTCTGTCTTAGAGACAAACTCTGTGGCGGCTCCACAACAGACGCCAAACTCCTGCAGCGGTTTGTGTCATTTATTCTGCTGTGCTGCCAGAACAAATCGACTGTTGCCTCTGATGTTTCTCATCAAGGTTTTTCTGCTTCTCAGGGACGGCTCCTCGCTTCTGCAACTGCTCTGCTTTCTGTGAAACTGAACGTAAGACAAGAGAAATATCTTTAATCTGGGTTTTGTTTTGTTAGAGAAGTTAAAATCAAAGTTGGGCATCATTTTGTGTTTATTCCTGTGGTTTTTACTTTGGGTTTACGCCATAGTTCAGTCACTACATCCTCAGATTCTCCCCAGGTTATTCAGGATAAAGTATGAAACAATATAGCAACAGTTCTGATGGTAGCAGTTCATTATTTGAGTTTTTAAGATGCTAACCAGTTGCTCTATCTAATTGCTAATTAGATTTTCCAGAAATTTTTCTCAAATTCTGAGGTTTTTTTCTAGCAATTTTTTGACTTTTCAAACTTATTTTTTTTCTAGAGCAATTCAGAGATGAATCAGCATTTCTGAGTCTTTTTTCTGAAAAAGTATTTGACTTTTCAGACTTAGAAATGTCAATTTTTTTTCTGGAAAATGTATGACATTAATCTCAAAGTGTCTGTGTTTTTTCTAGCACTCGTTCCACTTTTCAGACTCAGAAATTTCCAAGTTTTTTCTAGAAAATTTCTGAGACGAATTGACTTTTCACACTTATAATTTTTTATTTTTTCCTAGAAATTGTTTGACATGAACCTCAAAATTTCTGTTGTTTTTTTTTGTAGTATTTTCCACTTGTGAAACTCAGAAATTTCCAAGGTTTTCCTAGAAAATTTCTGAGTTTTTTGATGATATTTTACTCCTTTTCCCCTCTCCACAAAGGCCCCAATATGCCATTGTAGTGTTATTTATGATTATTTACAATCATAAGATGAGAAAATGTGAACCAGGCATTTTGCTGCAGATATGCATCTCTCATACTCCATCCTTCTTTCTGTTTTCAGACCAGCTTTATGCTATAAAAATCAAAATCACCAGTAATATAACAGTTTTCCACCTCAAACACTTGGTATGTAAAGTTATTGTACTTTCATAATTCGTTACATTAAATATCTTCTGAAACTGACTTTCTACTCTTGTTTGATAGTTAAAATCTAACATCCTCTCAGTGTGCATCTCGAACTTAAAGTAAGTGACTCTATTTGCTCTAAATTGTTCACCAGATTAAGTTTTTATAATTATTGAATGTTTAATCTGTTTGACCAGAACATTCATTATTACCTGAGCACTACATATAACACTATACATACAAACCACTGTTTGTTTTCAGGGGGGTCAACTGTTCAGACATCATAACAAAACACACGGTAAATTTTACTGCAAATAACCTTAAATTACTTGTTTATATGGTAAAAATATCATAATATATGTCTTTTTTTTTTTTATCCAGTCCACTCATCTGGAATGTTACGGGGAAATGAATCAGAGGTAAACATGATACAATTCAGTCATATTCAAAAACTGAATATTGTTGAATTCAAGTGAAACATTATGTTGATTATTTACACTCAGAAAGATGTTTTAAGCTGTTATTTACATTATTTTCCTCTTACAGCTAAAGAAAACATGACATTTTAAATTCAAATGTCACATCAGAATAATAAAAAACATTTTCATGCAGAATTGTGTGGCTTAATGAAAAGTATGTTTAATGTATTCTTGGAGGTTGTTTTTAAAAGGTAATTTAAATCTGAAAAATATTTTAATTTATTGACTTTGAAGTTCACAATATGTCGCTTTTTAGCCTACTTCATGTTGTCAAGTTATTTTTATGCCTGCGTCTTGTAAGTTACGATTTTCCCAGGAGAAAATGTCATTTTTACAAAAGTACAGATGGGTTTGGATTGTTTTTTTCCTGGTATAAATGAAGTAATCATCTTTTGAGGTTATCTTTGTCATATAAAACATATTCACAGATTTTAAACATTGAAGTGAGATTAAAAACTGGACAGATTTTAAATACAGGACACACTGAATACCTGCCGTGGGAGCATAAGTTAGAGATTATGAACGTCTCTTCCTGGTTTTTCCAGGTTCTACAGCTGCATGGTGGTGCTAGAAATGTCTGGACCCGTCAATAGCTGCTCCCTCAGTAAACTTGTTAAACTCCTCATTGAAAAGGAAGAGTTCATAACGACCGATGGCTCACTTTCTCGAATGAGTTGGTGCCTTTATTGTTTTCACATGCATTTAAAAACATCAATAATGATAATATATAAAAATATGTTTATATACTTAATGATGAAACTCTCTGTTGCCTCAGTGGTGTGTGGTGGCCCTCCAGATTTGTCTGGTCACGTCCTGTTGGCGTCCAACCTGAACTGGAGTAAAACTGACCTGCTTCCCTCGGATGTTTGTCAGCCTGGCTCCACTCTAATAAAATGGTTTGTATTTACACAAAACTTCAGATAAAAACTATAGAAAATGGTTTGTTTTCATATTTTAGACCAATTCTGGACAAAGTTTTTCATGCCACTGAGTTTAAGATTAAAAGAACAATAACTTTCCCCTCTCTGTAATCCTACCAATTAAAAGCACCAGAAACAGGTTAAATTCACTGTTAATAAACTCAGTCTACTAGACCTCTACTTATAGTCTTGTATGTAACAGTACATCCAGCTAATAATAGTAATACATGTTAATGTTCGCTCGATTTTGTTACAGCCCTACATGCTGCATAGCACTGCCATTTTTATACGTACCATTAAAAGTAGGAGTGCACCAATTGCAGTTTTCTGGCCGATCTCCAATTACCGATCTTTAAAAAGCCTGACCTGCCGATTCCAATTTTGGCTAATGCCAATTTTTTTTTGGTCTTAAATGTTGCTAAATATAACAAGAAAGTCACTGAGTTGGTAACAGTGGGGTGACCATTGTTAACTTGAAAAGTACAGAAGAGGGCAGTGATGGATTTTTAAACCTTTGCTCAGGTAGATAAGATCAGGGGATAAGATCAGCTTCACATGGAAATTGGTGCCAATAAATTGATGCACCCCTAATTAAGACTTTCTATCTTGTTTTGCAATTATCCTAAATTAGCAAAGCTAGCAGATAGTATAACAACAAGTTATCTTAAGTCACTAAACAGTCTCTTCACTTCTGATTTTTTTTTGTCCGCAGTGAAGCTAATGAGACACTTGCTGTTCTCCTGGCGGACGGTTGCCCTCCACATCCTCAAACAAGCACAACTCAGACCACCACTCAGTCTAACAGCCTCACTTCACCAACATCCGTGACATACACAACAGCAAACGCTGAGCAAAAACAGCTGACATGGTCTCCAAACACAAGTTTCACTCCACCAAACAACTCAACGTTGCACAGCTTAATGTCGGCTGACGAATCTTCTAAGAATGCCACAGTCGACTCCAAAATATCAACCAGTCAAACAGTGTTTACTAATGCTAGTTTGAATGAAACAAAAAACGACAATGTATCTACAACTGGACCAATCCACAATCAGACAACAGCAACTACAACAAGCCTCCTTACATCCATTAAAACTACAACTGAGCCGCCCCCCAGTGACACAACTGTACCTCCAATCAGTGTCCTCACTTCCAATGAAGCAAAAACTTATGGTACAACTACATCCACTACAACTACAACTGAACCGCCCCTCAGTTATGTACCTTCAACCAATGTCCTCACTTCCAATGAAACAAAAACTTTTGACACATTTACTGTTACACCCTCCACCAGTCGCTTAGCAGTGTCCAACGTAACTACACCAAATGTCTTTACTAACAGTGGAGCAAAAAACAACAATGAAACTACAGCAAACGATAAAAGTACCGAAAGCAGCATAGTAGCAAATACTACAAGTAATACCAGTCCTCCATTTTTTACAAACATACAAAATGTAACATCTCCAAACCATGCTCCAATAAAACTGGAGAATGTAACTACAGAGACAAACAATCTTTTAACAGCTGCTGTTTCAAATTACACACAGCCATATATAACACCTAGCACCTATGATCAAACAACTGCCTACAAATCTACAACACCCGACAGAACAGAACTTCATGTAGCAACTCTTAGCAACAATAGCACTCTAATTCACAATGATAAGACACCCAGCAACAAATACACAACATCGAACAATGTAGAAACACCAACCAACAGACATACAACTGCTTACAATGCAACAACAGTCACTTACAAAAACACAGCTATCCCCATTACTACAACACCCAGCAACAATAACACAGCAGTCAACAGACCTGAGAATCACACAAATGTGTACAATACTACAGCACCTGGCAAGCATAACACAACAGTCTATGGTACAACACCAAGTAACAATCCCACAACCTACAATCCTCCAACACCCAACAATGAAAACACAGCAGTCTACAATACCACAAACCACAACGACAGTATCCAAACAACGATCCAGAATTCTGTAACATCCAGGGACAATAATACAACAAACAATGACCATACAGCAGTCAACAATATTACCCAACCCAGCAACAACCACACAACAATGTATAATGCAACAGCACACAGGAACAACAACAAAAACACAACAGAGTTCAATGCCACAAACAGCAACAACATTCAGACAACCCACAATGCTACAACACTCAGTAACAATTACATAACAACCTACAATCCTACAATGACCAGCAACAATTACAAATCATCCTACACTCCTACAACGCCCAGCAACAATCACACAGCATCCTACACTCCTACAACACTAAGCAACAATCACACAACACTCTACAATATTATAGCATCCAGCAAGAGTCACACAACAACCAACAACCAAACAACACTTTATAATACAACCACACTCAAAAACAACTACACAACAGCGCTCAAGCCCACAAACCCCAACAACATTCAGACAACAACCCAAAATCCTACATCTACAGACAATAACACAACAGACAATAGCACTATAACATCCAGCAACAGTCACACAACTGAAAACATCAACCACACAACAGACTCTAATGCAACAACACCAGGCAACAACTACACAGCAGAGTTCACTGCCACAAAACACAACAATCAGACAGCAATCCAGAATGCTACAACACCAAGCAACCATTACACAACACTCAGCAATCCCACAACACTCACTTACAATCAAACAACTGCAGATAATTCCACAATACCCAGCAACAATCACACAACACTCTATGCCACTATAAAACCCAACAATTACACAACAATCCACAGTCCTACAACACCCAGCAACAATAACACATCACTCTACAATGCTACAACACTCACTGACAGTCAAACAGCTTTAGACAATCCTACAACACCCAGCAACAATCCCGTAACTCCCAGTAACAATAACACAGAACTCTATAACGCTACAACACCCAGCAACAACCACATGACATTCTACAAAACTACATCTCTCACAGACAATCAAACAATTGTCTACAATGCCACAACACCCAGCAACATTCCCAAAACACCAAACAACAATAACACAACATTCTATAATGCTACAACACTCACAGACAATCAAACAACTGTAGACAATTCCACATTACCCAGCAACAATCACACAACCTACAGTCCCACAACACCAAACAACAGTAACACATTCTATAATGCTACAACAATCACAGACAATCAAGCAACAGTCAACAATGTCACAACCAGAAATGATCACACAGCACCATCCGGTTCTACAACAACCAGCAATAATAACATTATGTTCTACAAAACTACAACACCCAGCGATAACCACACAACATTTTACAATGCCACAACACCAAGCAACAATCACACAACACCGTCCAATCCTACAACAACAAGCAGCAGTAACACAACGTTTTACATTCCTACAACAAGCAACAATAACACAATGTCCTACAATGCTACAACAAGCAACAATAACACAACACCCTCCAATCCTACAACAACAAGCAGCAGTAATACAGCATTCTACATTCCTACAACAAGCAACAATAACACAACATTCTACAATCCTACAACAAGCGGCAATAACACAACACTCTCCAATGCTACAACAACCAGCAACAATAACACAACACCCTCCAATCCTACAACAACAAGCAGCAGTAACACAGCATTCTACATTCCTACAACAAGCAACAATAACACAATGTCCTATAATCCTACAACAACAAGCAACAATAACACAACACCCACCAATCCTACAACAACAAGCAACAATAACACAATGTCCTCTAATCCTACAACAAGCAACAATAACACAATGTTCTACAATCCTACAACAAGCAACAATAATACAACGTTCTACAATCCTTCAACAACCAGCATCAATAAAACAACACCCTCCATTCCTACAATAAGCAACAATAACACAATGTCCTATAATCCTACAACAACAAGCAACAATAACACAACAACCTCTAATCCTACAACAAGCAGCAATAACACAATGTCCTCTAATCCTACAACAAGCAATAATAACACAATGTCCTATAATCCTACAAGAAGCAACAATAACACAACAACCTCCAATCCTACAACAACCAGCATCAATAAAACAACACCCTCCAATCCTACAACAAGCAGCAATAACACAATGTACTCTAATCCTACAACAACAAGCAGCAATAACACAACGACCTCCAATCGTACAACAAGCAATAATAACACAACACCCTCCAATCCTACAATAAGCAACAATAACACAATGTTCTACAATCCTACAACAAGCAGCAATAACACAATGTCCTATAATTCTACAACAACAAGCAACAATCACAACACAACAACCTCCAATCCTACAACAAGCAGCAATAACACAATGTCCTCTAATCCTACAACAACAAGCAGCAATAACACAACGACCTCCAATCCTACAACAAGCAATAATAACACAACACCCTCCAATCCTACAATAAGCAGCAATATCACAATGTCCTACAATCCTACAAGGAGCAATAACACAATGTCCTATAATCCTACAACAAACAATAGTAACACAACACCCTCCAATCCTACAACAAGCAGCAATAACACAATGTCCTATAATTCTACAACAACAAGCAACAATCACAACACAACAACCT
>CAEFZX010003319.1:0-93387 GCA_903066825.1 Alfaro cultratus
TATATGGGGGGGGTGCGTGTGCGTGTGTGGCCGTGCGTGTGTGTGTGCAACAAAATGAATTTTGAGGATGTCATATCGAAACGTAGTCTAGTTCTTCAGCAAATAGGTATGATCGTTGCACAGCAGTAGGTCTGGTTTGGCTACAAATTAATAAATGCTGAAGGCAATTATTAAAATTTTTTTTAAGTTAGATCCAAATTACCAAGTCGGAGCATCCCCTGATCATCAGAAAAATATTAGCCAAATAGTTTCAGTCTCAGTTATTGCTTAAACATATTCGCCTTTTAAGACTTATTCATTAAATTAACAATAGATGAACGAATAAACCCAGCACTGGCATTTTCAAACAACCAGGAACTACACATACATGGAATAAGCACAAAAAAAAATCTTTCCAATTTATTAATAAAAACAATTCAACTGTCCAATTAAAAGACTTTATTCAGCAAACTCTCTAAGCTAGTTAGACTCAACTAAAACAGAGAATAGAATAGAATAGAATAGAATAGAATAGAATAGAATAGAATAGAATAGAATAGAACATTTATTTCCTGTCCCACAAAGAGAATATTTTGTGCAACAGCAGTGACGGGCAATCAAAGCAAATAGACTCAAATTCTCCTCACCATCAAACATTTGATTTGGATGTCTAGAGGCATAAGATGTCAATATAATGCTAACTAGAATAAATTGTGGTAGGAAAAGCATTTTATGTTCTTGGATCAAATGATTTCTTAAAGTAGATACATAAAATTAATGGCAGCATTGAAGCATAGATACTTCCTGGTAATCTATTAATCCATTATAAAAGAAGAAACAAAGCCATGATGGTGGGTTTCTGTTAGTGTTATTGTTTTTTTAAGGAGATAAACTAACTTCTACAACCTGGAAAACCTACTTGAGTATAACAAGACTGTTTTTATTACAGCAGGATGTTCCAAACCTAAAAGCTAGTCATTGAAATGTTTTCCATAAAATATTCATAGAGAAAATTTTAAAAGTTGGATACAGAGATCAGTTGCAGAACAGGTACTTTTTGCTCTGGTTGGTTTGACACACTTCAGACCTCTGACAGTGTGTGTGTGTGTATGTGTGTTTTTTTCTCTCATCTACCTGGCAGAGAATAAAAGCTTTTTCTGCCTCGGGTTTATGCCTTTGCAGTCAGGATTATTTTTCACTTATAGCTTTGATGAACCAGTTATACGTTTGCTTTTTGCAGTGATTTTCCAAAGCAAAAAGAGAGTTTGAGACCTTTTCATTTCTGCAAATTACTAGGTTATATTACCATATTTAGTAACTTTAAAGAAGAGTCATAAAACAAAGTTGGCTGTCAAGTGTTTATTTTTAAAAAAAATCTGTGCAGTTTAGTAAAAAACTAAACAAAAAAGAAATAAAATTGTCCTGAATAAAAAAAACTGTCCCATCACGAGATTACAAATAAGCCACTGTTGCTTATAGAAATCTTTTGTAGTCTTTTGTCTTGAGAGAACCATATTGTAAAGTTACTAAACAAATACAATAATCAATTTCATTTACGTATATATCTTGATTTGCTAAAGATTGAGTCCAATCATTTTTAGATTCACAAATCAAATAATTAATAAAAAATGTGTTGCACTTCTTGTTTCAGGTTTCAGGTTGAGATAGATACAGTGCTGCTGTTTGAGCAACAACTTTGATTGGAGGTTTTTTACCGCACTGCCAAAGCCTTACTGCAGAATAGTTCTCTTTACAAGGAGGCCTTGGTTGCCCTCTAGTGAATAAATACGAGAATGAGATGAGATTCCGAAAAGCAAAGTAAGCTCTGCATGGTCCTGCAGGTTTATTTTAGTAGTTCTGCATATATGAATTAAATTCATGTTTTGAAGTCACAAAATATATTTCATGATATATCCATGTATAGTAAGAACAGTTGAAGTAAAAAAAAAACAATACTGCTGACCTATGGGTATTAATCAGAGGTCGCTGAAAAACATTCCTCCTTGGTTAAAATACTTACATTCATTTCGTCTCATTTGTACCAGCGCTGCAAAAAATCTTTACAATTGTTTTTGTTTTTTTTCCCATTCTACTACATAGAAATGATGAGAAACTGCCTGAATTACTTATCTACAGTAAGAACTTATTATTTCAAAAATATCAGTAGTGATTGGGTTTGGAAATCATCCAACAACTTAGTAAAATAACTCCTTTCCTTATGAAGAAATCCTCACTGCAATCTGGAGTCTCTCTTCCTTTCAGGGGATTTCAGGCAGTCTTGCATCGCTGCAATCTTAACTGGCTGAGTGGTCGTCTGAGTCCAAGTCCGAGGCCTCGGCCTCATCTGCAGAACCACTTAGAGGCGGATAAGGCCTTGGCTGGTCCAAGTTGATGTAAGTAACCTTCAGGTTGATGTAATGTTCTCCTTCCAGACTGGACAGGATCTCGTCCACTTCTGCAACCAAGCTGTGGAAGCTGGGTCTGCACTCGGGTTCTGGGTCCCAGCATGCCAACATGATGGAGTAACTGTGGATGATTTAAGAATTTAAGAAAATGACTTCAAGAGAAGTTAAATCGGGAAACAAGTTCAGAAACAAAGGTTGTCAAATTCTGAATGATAGCAACCATCTCCTACAAATCCTCTAATTTGGGATTTTATGTGACATAAAAGCACACAGTAAAAAAATATTTGTAAAATCGTGAGGGGAAAAAAATCGGTCTCGTTTAGTATAGGGTTTCATTTCAATCAGAGCTCCACTTCTTTTGGATATGTTGTTACCAGCTTTGCACAAACCAGAAACTTCAAATTTGTATTCTTCAAAAAAATAGCTCATGCTCAGTCAGATTGGTTAAAAGTTGCCTTTGAACAATAATGCTACAGATTCTCAATTGGATTAGCCCATTTACTTATACTGAGAATAAATTACTCATAGGTAATGAACATGAATGCAAAGGGAGCTAATGGAAAGCTTACAGAGGATCTGGGCAGTACTGGGGTTGTGGAAGTCTTCGTCCCTTCATCAAATAGTGTGTGATGTCATATGGGTCCACATCTGGATATGGGCTGGCTCCTCTGGTTATCAGCTCCCACATTAAGACGCCGTACGACCACTGGCAACACACGTACACTTATTGAAGATGCATATTTACTATTGACTATGTCAAACTTTCTGAATATCAGCCACACTCACCACATCTGACTTTGTTGTGAACTTCTGTGTCTGCAGGCTTTCGATTGCCATCCACTTCACTGGCAACTTTGCTCTTTTATGATTCTGAATGCTGTAGTACTCCTTGTCGTACACATCCCTCGCCATGCCAAAGTCTGCAACTTTTACTGTGAAGGTTTCATCCAGCCTTGAAGAGAGGAAACAGTGAAACAATCACCTCCCTCATGCCGATATTTTTCGTGTAATAGGTGTTTTTAAGCAAGTTTACATATCCCTCAATCAACAGTTTCAAATAAAAGCAAAGTACTGTATATCTTAACCCTCTGATGCCTAATTGGGTCCTTTTTGACCCGGTGAGGTCATCTTTTTGCAATATCTTTGTAATGAAAAGTTTTCATCACTTCATATTCCAGGTATTCATCAAGAAATATATTACTGATATCATGCAATTAAAATGTTTAATTTATCTTTTATACATTTTAAGAAATAACATGTTTTATATTACTACCCCTTTCTTCTGTGAGTGGGTCAAAAATTACCCACATTCATTTCCTATGGAATTTAATGGGAATCTTTGTTTCTTACCAACTGTGACTGTCTGAATACATTTTTTGTGAACCATACACACATTGAGTCCTAAGTGTCATCCCTGAGTAATAATATTTTACACAGCAAGAACTCTTACATATAAGTATTATCTTTATTTTTTACCTCACAAATGTGTTTGTGCATGTCTATCATGAGTACTGTGATATAGTTATTGTCACAAATCAACATATTAGCCTTCTTCAAAGTTAGCCAACACTAGTTATCTAACCAAGCTAGCTAACATTACTGCCTATACTTTATTGTGGATGTGTATTATTTGTGTGTGCGTGTCTGATACCCTGGATGAGAAAACCAAAAGAGAAAATGTGTTGAATGACATGCAAAACCTGTTGATCATTGTGTTCAAGGTTCTTTCATTTATAATCTCAATAAATAAAATAAAAAATCATAGCTATATAAATAAATGCATAAATAAATGAGCTGGAAAAGAATAGAGTGCCTTCTCCGGGTCGGGGAGGATATCCTGGCCCAAGTGGAGGAGCTCAAGTATCTCGGGATCTTGTTCACAAATGAGGGAAAAATGGCGCAGGAGATTGACGGGCTATGCTAGGGCATCTGGTTAGGATGCCTCCTGGACGCCTCCCTGGTGAGGTGTTCCGGGCAGAGGCCCCGGGGAAGACCCAGGACACACTGGAGGGACTATGTTTCCCAGGTGGCCTGGAAACGCCTTGAGATTCCCCCAGAGGAGCTGGAACAAGTGGCTGGGGAGAGCAAAGTCTGGGCCTCCTTACTTAGGCTGCTACACCCACGACCCGACCCCGGATAAGCGGAAGAAGATGAATGGATGGACGGACGGATAGATAAATACACACGCATACATACACTCACATGCAATTCCTTGCTGCCAGGTCTCTGTGAACAAACTTTTTCTGTGTTAAATACTCCATACCCATGGAAACCTGAAGCCCGAATCCAATCAGATCCTTCACTGTGGGGCTCTGTGAAAAAAAATGTATTTGTAATCAAAGATGGCAGTTTGGACAGCAGGTATATATATATATATATATATATAAAACATCCACAGTCAAGGTCATTGCGTCACACAGTGTCGCACCCTTTGCTCAGATCGGATGAAGTGCCGCAAATCTCCATGTTTCATGTAAGGCAGAACAACCAGAGGGAGTCCTTCCTTGGGCAGCATAATGCCCAGCAGAGACAGTATGTTGGGGTGGTGAAAGGCCTTCATGATGATGCCTTCTCTGAGGAACTGGTCCACTTCACCCAAATCTGTGATTCCTGTTATTATCAGATGCACTCTTATTAGCAATGATCTATTTCAGCACGGACAAGTCTTTTTCACAAACAAAGACTTAAAATGTTCAGGAAAAAAGGCAAAGTAATTTGTTCTACACTGTGAAATCCAAACAGACTTCATTATGAAAACACATGTACACTACCTATTTATTGGTCAGTTGATTTCCTTAATTTTGGGAGATTGGTGATCAATACTTTACATGTGAAGCCGATCTTATTTCCCCGTTTTTTCTATCTTGGCAAAGGTCTAAAAATTACTCACCTCAACTCTTTTGCTCTCCCGTGAGACAGGTTTGACTAATAGACCAGTTCATTAGGTGCATGTTTGCAGTTAATAATAGTCACCCAACTATTAACAAGTTAGTGACTTTCTTGCCGAGTTGGCAACAGTGACATTTCAGCGACATTAAAGACAAACAAATTGGTATTGGCCAAAAAATATGAATCAGCAGGTCAGTTTTTTAAAAGATCTGTAATTGGTGATCAGCCACAGAACTGCAATCAGTGCACCCTACTACATATTATCAGCATTTGTTGTTAACATATAAAAGGTTCTACCTAGCATTTCATTTAGAGAGTGATGGTCCAATAATACTTTTGTACAACACCACAAGATAATCTCCAGAGCTTTTCAGAATGGTGCATAAAGAAAACTCCAGTGATGTTAATTTCCTTTATAAACAAATGCACTTACTGTTTAATGACTTCACAGCGCAATGAATTTCTTGTTTATTGCTATCCAATAGGTATCCGTGATAAACGGTCCCAAAGTGACCTGTGTGAAAAGAAACAGTGGATGAAGGAAACTACAAAGTGAAATGGGTTAATGTTGTGTAAACAAGACAAGAACTTTACCTTTTCCAATAATTTGCCCCTCCTCGATTCTGAGCCTCTCAGCAGGAATCAGCACATCTTTAACTTCCTCAAGCAGCTCAGGATTTGAACTAACCACCGAGACGTTGTCTCTGGACATTAAAGGGATGGCCAGATGATCATAGCTAGAGGCATACATTAAACCCTGGAAGGCCATTCCTCCTGAGCCTGAAATCTGGCTCAACGGATGACCTAATGCAAAAGGTAAAAAAATAAAGAGAAAAGAAACATTTAAATTAACATTTTAGCAGTTAACATGTGCATGGGTGAATTAGCATTCTTTAAATTGATTAATAATTTATAGTGTAGATGGTGAAATATGCAGGATTTGCAATTTTGCTTTTAGGAGCATTACATTAGTAGAATTGCACCTATCAGGCAACCAAACATGTGGCACAACAAACATGTATTATTAAATGTAATAAACAAGTCAAGCATCAATTAGCAGTTCAGAGTTTGCATATTTAAGATTATCCATTGATTGACTCTGATCAGATAATCGAAATGCTGAAATTTACTTTCTCTTTTTATGGAATGCATCACCATTTTGAATGTATAAATGCATCAACAACTGCCATGTCATTAAACAGACTTTTTTGAGTCTAATTAAAAAAAGGAAAGAAAATGAGAGAGTGTACCACAGGCTACACTCAATTATTGGCCAATTTCAAACATATTATTTATAACTACTTATAATCAGATGTTTAGTCAAGTTCAGGTTTTAGCATTGCACATGAATCTTGTGTTACTTTTGTAAAACCTGCTGTTGACATCAAGTAAAAGAAGCTCCTAAAAATGTTTGACCTACTATAAAAAAAAATCTAAAGAATAAGCAAATTCATATTATTTGTATTTGTACTTCATAAATCATGTCCAATGTGTATTATGTCTCACTATATCTGTAGTCAGATGTTGGAAACGGGTCAGTCTGGTTGTTCATCCGATTTCGGGGCACCATTGATAAGCTGCGATCTATGATGGCTGAAATAAAACATTTGAAACAACATAAGTAAGTGAAAAGTGAAATTAAAAAAGAGAACTTGTTCAGACTATTAACACAGTGGGGAATAATAAACATGTTCTGTTTCCAAACACACTAGAAATCATGGCAGTTTTTTAACAGTTTAGTCAATATTACTAGGATCACATTCAAATGTTTTCTGTACCGATTTCTACTATGTTCACTTATTGCATATTTTCAAACTGATTCATGAAGGGTTTATTTCTCCTTACCTCTCTCTTTCTTCCTCAGGTATCTCATCACAAACAATGCAAGGCCAGCGCCTACAACGAGTGCTGTAATAATGCCCAGCACAATGCCTGCAATCACAGTGCTGTTGTTGGTTTTGTCATAGACAACTGTACCAACATAGAGATCGTTCCCATTTACAGACACCTGCAGCGGCAAAGCAAAATATTGTTTTGTTTTTACCTTTTACTTTGCGTTAAATTTGGTTTAAAGCAAAAAATTTATTGGTTTTCTTACCTTAAGTGGTAATCCATTGCTGGGGAAAACCAGGCCATTAGGAATCCTGCAGGTTAACTCATTTAGCAAAACTACATGTTTGCAGGGCTCGTTGCCAATGCTCATTGTTATTTTCATGCATTTGACCACTGATTGTAGTTTTTCGTGCTGTCAGGTATGTAAAAATTATCAAATATTAAACATCTGTATTATTTGAAGCATCATAGTTAAGCAAAAAAATCAGAAATGTTTGGTTTTTTTTCCTGATAAGATGTTTAAATCTTCATACATGCAGTGAAACTTCATTTCCTCCTGGTTTCAGAAGGAAAATGTTGTCCTCTTTTTCCAGCTGGAAGACATTGGCATCTGCGTGATAGGTGAACTTTGTCTTATTGAAAATATTTTGTCCATCTATGAGAATTGAAATGATTCCAACATTAAATTCATCTTCTGCCGTCTGTGCTGAAAAGGCCGGGGTTTGGCACTCCAAGTATGTGGCATTTCTTGAGCTGTTGCAGTCCTTGAGTAAAAACAAACAAATAAACAAACAAAAAAAAAAACATGTAAATGTTTAAAATCAAATCCACAAGTACTGGTTTATTTTTCACATTTCGGTTTGCTTAACTGATCAAAGAGTTGACTTACTTGCTGAAGAGAAAACTGAGAATTTTCATGTGTATACAGAACCACGACCCTGTGGCCTGAATCCAGATTCTGACCTCTTATAACCAGCTTGGAGCCGCTGCGTGGCAGGATATGTGTTATTAACACCAATAACATTGTGATCATTTCAATTAACAGAAACTACAGCTTTTACGATAAAGTTTGAGTTAAATTTCATACTGATACATCAGTGAATGTACTAAGTGAGAACCCCACCTTCGAAAGCTGCAATGGGGATAGATAGAGGTGATGACAGAATTTTTCTTATAGAAAAACGTTTTAGCCGTCGTCACTTCAAGGTTATCAATTACAACTTTCACCGGCACTTCCCCAATGCATTCCGCAGGTGGTGTGTTACAGATTATTGAAGACAAATCCCCTGTTTCCTTCGGATCACTAAAAGAAAAAAAAAAAAAAATTTGGTAAAACAGGAAATATGTGATGTAACAGTGTTCCAACAGTCAGCAAATTTCCGATAAGAGTTAGAAACCTGTGTGGCTCACCGTGGAACCAATGTGCATTTTCCGTCTCCAAATAGAACCTGTCTTTGGTTCCCAGAGTAAAGATGTTTGCCTAGGACAGTAACTGTTGTTCCTCCAAACATGGGACCATGGCTAGGCTCGATGTCTGTTATGTTTGGCTCCTGATAGAGGTAGATTAATTTCTTTTAATTTCAGTTATTTAGATGAATTATCTGGATATTTTAGAAACTTTAGAAAAAGCCATTCTTACCACAACAGAGAAGCCGGACATCTGGACTGTGCCTTCAATGGAGTAGTCGCCCTCCACCTCTTCCTCATGTATTTCCAGGGTGATATTCAGGTTTTGGTGTGGTATTTTTTCATTAATTTGGCACACTAGCCTGTGTAATAAGCATGTAATCATTGTTTTAAAAGTAAAGTACTTCAATGAAGAAGAGATAGAAATATGCATTTCATGTAATCTCAGAGTTCCTCACACACATTTTCTTATCTCACAAGGTATGTTTCCATATATAAACATCACACCTGTCATTCAATAACGAAAGGTGTGAAATGGGCTGTGTGCCACTGCTTCAAGACTGAGTAACTTTGTTGAAAAGTGACCCTTTCATTTTTAGTACTTATAACTGCCTAACCACTATGAGATGGTTTAAGCATTCTGCATGTTGAGCTGAGTAAGCCATCATCAGTGCAGACAGTGTTTGTATCCAACATCATTATCCAGTCGCTGCTACATTACCTGAATACAACTAGCAGACATTTAACATGGTGGTGCATTTATATTATGTTATTGGTAGTTTATAAATAACTGAACAAGTTAGCACCACAATACATTAAAGATCTGCTGTTGCTGTATCAACCTTCTAGACCTCTCAGGCCTTCTGGTTCAGATCTGATCTGATCCCAAGAACCAATAAGGAGAAGCAGAAATACCATTTAGTTTCATCATGTAGCTTTAACATCACATAATCTAAATAAATTACTGATGGTGTGCCACAATGTTTGGGTAGTCCATAATCCCGATATTGACAAATTTTGACAAACTTTGGTTACACACTTAAAGTGGAAATGCTGCCTGAAGTTATCACTTGAGTCAAAAAACAATAATTTGAGCATTTTTAAATCTTGACCACATGGTCAAGTGTTTAGTAGAACAGAATTTTGTATCTCGAAACAAAAAAAATTCTTTCCAAATATTCTACTGAGTTCCTTACTTTCATGAGGGAAGTTTCAAAAACTCCCAATTTAAACCAGTATCAATCACATAAGCATTAGCTAACAGTGGCAAACAGAAAGCAGTGGAAGCAAAACAAAAGCTGAAAAAACTAATCCTACAGCCAGTGTTTTGTATCTGTGATTCTCACACTGTCATGTTGCTTTTTTTGGGCAGGACAGCACACAAGGCTCCAGAGTCCATTCTAATGACATGTGTTCCCCCGTTGATGATGGCTGGTCGCCGAGACAGAAACTCTGAGCCACACAGTGTCACCTCTGTCTCCCCTCCAGCAGGTACCGTTTTAGGAAAAAACTACAAAATAAAAAGAGATAATATCTGTGCAGTGGTGTAGCAACAGCTGATACAGCAATTTTCTAATGGATTTTGTTTTAAATCTATACATCACATCAGTTAATTAGTTACAGTTTGCAGCCTATTACCTGAGTTAAAATAGGTGCACACGAATCTTTGTTCCAGGCGGAGCTACACTCAGACTTCCTGGAGCACTTTCCAGAACACCAGCCGCAGTTCATGAAGAGTGGAGCCGTCAAACACACGGGGCATGTCAGAAAATGACCACACCCTGGTCCTGTAGTGGGCACCTTGAACATCTTGTTTAGGGAGAGAAGAAGATAAAAAAATTCAAATAGAGAAATCCCTTTGGGATAATGTGTGCATATAGTAAATGTACCTTATTTCCTGCAGTAAAGATAAGTGATTCCTCTGAGTACACAGCTGCTGTTCTGGATATTGCTACCTCACCCACGGAATAGTTGGCAAAAACTATTGGGTTGTGCAGAGTGAGAATCACCTACAACCAATTAAAAAGTAAAGGGCAGCATTTTACATATTGTTTAATACATTGACACATATTAAACATAATAAGTACAACAACAGCCTGTTACCTGTAGTATCCTGCCATCTGAGGTGCCAAAATGACCGATGGTATGATTGTCTATGATGCTGACCAGAACAGATGTGAACAGGACGCCTCTCATCCTGCTGTTGAATATATCCAGTCTGTAGTGCGGCTTCGAGACCAGTGTGGCTTTATGTTTGCATGTGTAGTTTCCTTCAGACTTCTGCAGAAGCAAAAGACCCACAGTAGCTCAAATTAATCATTCAAATACTTTCGAAATCAAAGCTAGCTTGGTTGATATTGCTTCAATTAGCTCCTATACAGGTGCATGCCAGTAAATTAGAATGTGATTGAATTTTGAGGTGTGAAGAAATCCCAAGTTACTTAAATAGCAGCATACAGCTCATCTGCATTGCTGAGGCTGGTGTCCCTCATAATCTCTTTAAAAATACTTCATTAATTCTTTGAATTTAAGTAAGGTAAGTTTTCCTGTCAGTGATGCCACTGTCAGAGAAGCAGGTATTGTTACCTGTGGTGCCAAGTCCTGATGCAAATTGAAACAGGAATTTCTGTGAAGCACAATGTGCTTTAAAATGTCTGGGTAATCATCTGTGCGGACTTTGAACTTAATTACACCGGACCAAATCTAGTTTTAGACTCATTAAATCATCTGTGCATAGACATTTATCTCTCAACTTCTAGCAAGTTGGATTCTGTGTCTCTCCACTCTTCCTCCATACTCTGGGACCTTGATTTCCAAATGAAATGCAAATTTTACTTTCAAAGGAAAACATGACTTTGGACCATAAAGCACAAGTTATTTCTTTTTCTCTTCGGCCCGGGTTTAAAAGTAGCTTAACACAAGGAATGTGACTGTTTAATCCTATTTCCTGGACATATCTTATTTGCTGGTCCCTGAAACACCTCAGTAGCTTAGAAATCTCCTCCAAATTTCTGAATGGGAATTACCTCACATTCTTCAATGTGCCTTGAGCTCCTTAACTTACTTAACTTACACACATTTGTTTTATTCCCCTAAACTTTCCAAATATTTCTTGAATACAGCACTATTTTGTGAGCAGCCAGGTTCCATAGCAACAAGCTTTTGTGGCTTACCCTTCTTGAGAGAGTGTCAATGTCAGTGCAGAGCAACCTTTAAAATAGTCGTCTTCCAAGGGGTCAAAAAGTAACATTTCTACATTAGTCAAATGAATTGAGACTAATAGAGGACAGATAAACTACTTTTTGAAGATGTTCTAATTCACTGACATCCACCTATATCTCCCATGGATTCCTTCTAAAAAGATGACTTGAAGAACAATAGAAACAAATCTGTCATTCATGAATTTAAAAAGTCTTCTGGCTTTGGGGTCAGCTAATGGGAGGAGCCTCATAAAAGTTGTAAAAAATCATGTTCCCAACTTTGTTGACTTAGTGACTGTTTCTAAGTGTAGTTTGTTAGGAAGTGAAACTACGCTGTGTGAATCCAAGGGTACTTAAATGAGTGCGTCACAGAAGTTTTAACAGGCTGCCAGAAAGTTAGGTCATGGTGGTTAAAACAAGTTCCTTGTTCAAAAAACGCAGGATCTGTTAAACTAATAGTAAGCATTCCACTTCCAGGCAGCTAGCTGACCTGTCCCTTCATGCTGTAGCTTGCTTATTTCACAGAGTAACTTGTTTGCGGTTTTTCAAACTAATGGTTGTTTGGCATTGCTTGTATTTTTTTTCCTTTGTTGATCCTCCTTCTAGCACAGGATGGTGTTAATCTCTCAGCTCAATATTTATTTGCCAAATTCAACATCTAATATATACACTGATTGACTGGTTAAAAAAACATTTGCATTTTATTCCTGCTTCACAGATGAGTTGTATGTGTTTTGAACTTGCTATTCTGAGGACGACTGTTTACTCTGATTACGTTTCTGTGAATCTGAGAGACTTACTGCTATAAAATCCTTCCATGCTCCAACATAAATCCTATTTCATATTACTCAACTGAAATGATAACTCTGACCCTGCTCTTGAAATTCCAGCTTTTATCAGAAGGATTAATAACTTGCGTTTGTTGACACGACACTGATTCCTGTGGGTGTTCACACAGCTGAAAAAGCTCAAAGGGCACGTATGGAAGTTCATAAAAAGGAGAAGACACTCCTTTTTTGTCACAACCTGCAACCCAATTTCTGAAACCTGTGCCACATAGGGCTAAACTAGACAGACTTAAGGTGTTTGAATTTGGCAATTTCCTTTTTTCCTAATGTGCTTGAAAATAAGAACAGAGAAGTTGGAAGAAGATAAGATATAACACACTGGCTTGTATATCAATGTTGTTCTAAAATTGATTCTCATTAATGTGAAAAACTTGGTTGACTTCTGGAGTAATTTAAATTAGGATGTGTTATTCCTTTCCAGAAATGACAAACAAATTGGAAGTACTCAACTTTGTGTAAATACTAACCATTTAATCTGATACATTTTTATGCTCTCGTCTGAGACAGAGTCAAACTTGAGTTAGAGACATATCAGAGCAATGATGTGTCAATGTGCAGGTGAGGATACTGACTCAACTACCACTCCCTGTTCTCTCACTGGTGTCTGCTCTTAATCGCTTTTTTCACATAAGCAAACAGACAGATAAACAGTGCCTTCCAAAACTTTCCCTACAAACATTCTTTTCATATTTCATCAATGCCTCACGTCATCCTAAAGACAGTCATACCCAGGGAAAAAATCATGCTGTGAGGATGTTTTTTGCTTTTTTTTTTCATTCATGACAAGGTAGCAGATGAATGAAACAAAACACAGGACAACCTGATAGAAAACCCGTTAGATGTTACAAAAAAGTTGAGTCTGGAGCAGAATCTCAACTTTCTACAGGAAAAAATACAGTGAGAGCTACTCTGGAATCCGTATGCCAGAAGTTTGCAACCTGCAGTTTTAGTGCCTTGGAGGGGTATTTATTATTCCTGATGTTCAGATTTCCTTCATCAAGTTCCTGTGGTGCAAAACTGGAAGCCTCACTGCTGTGTTTACAGGTGGCTTCTATTGCGTAATGTTTATCTGAACATATCACTTCCTGTCTACGTACAGAGTGACCTGTACATCTCTTTGTTGACACTGAGACATAAAAAAGTTACTCACTTCATGCAGACAGCTCTCACACAGCTGGAAGTGGCAGAGGCCTCTGGACAGTTGCTCCGGTCCTGAGGTACAACATGCCTCCACACCCATATCAATCGCATTGTTGATTTTTTTCAAAGGAAAGGCGCACAGGGCTGAGGTCGCCTGACGTTCCCCTTGCTCGTTGACCACTGTGAACACCCCGTACAAGATGTTATCCCTTTCAGTGACCCTCAGCTCTTCGGCCAAGTCCTTCCCTGCGTGCCCAAAATGGGCGGACTGCAGCCCGTTATACACAATGTCTCTGTAGCCACTTCTTTTCCTGCGCTTTGGTTCATACCGGCACTCCAGCACCACCTCTCTGTACATCCATACCTCTGGAGTTGAAATAGGCAATCGTCCCAAATGGGTCTGAAAGGCCGAGTTGTTCCTGGAGGGATCTTCCCTCTGCAGGGACAGAAAGTAGACAAACTCTTCGGTGGAAAAAGTGTAAATATAGTCAATCTTGTAAGAGTTAAGTAAACTGGGCAGCACTGTCAGCCCATCCATGATTTTATAGAAGCCATCTTCAGTTGAAAGCGGCCTTAGCACTGAAATCGACCTCCGAGGATATTTCTGCACCACTTTGTCATTGACGGAAGCTGCTACAAATAATAAAGCAGTGTCTCTGTCCTCGACAATTGTGATTTTAGTGCCAAGAGGACTGGCTATACAGTCAGGACAGTCCGTAAGAGAGTTCTGCTTTTTTTTGTAAAAGCAGGTAGGTTTAAGTTTTGGTTGACGAAAATCGATGCGGTAACATATACCATACTGCGTGCTTCCACAAATGTATAAGTATGAATACAAATCTGCAACAGGATCCAAAACAAGAACCGTGTTGTCTGTGTCCACTGGGTCCTCCGGATCAGTTTCTATGTCACACACTGGACAGGTTTCACAGTCAGAGCTGCCTATGGGTCCCGTCTTCAGCTCCCATTTTTTCCCCATGGAATCATTAACTGCAACTACAGCATTCTGACATCCAAGATACACTTCTGTTTCATCTGATTCCTTGTTTACCACAATGTTCTGTATGATAGTGTTTGTTTGGAAGTAGGGAAGAGAGTACTCTACACTGAAATTCATCTCCCCACGGTGAAGAGAAGGACATTTTTGCTGTCCTGAAGCAATTTGTGCTTGAATCCATATGCAGATTGCCAGCAGGGCAGTCACAGTGACCATCTCCACGTCACAGTACTACCTGCAAGACACTTTCCAAAAAGAGAACATTCTGGAGAGGCAGCAGAGGCCCTGTGGGAGAAAACACAGCAGGAATGTTGAGATTTAACAGACAAGAATGCCATAACATTTTATTTCAACATTGAACAGTGATACACAAACTCAAACGGGGGTGGACTGAGTAAACCTTCGTCATTTCAACTAAAAGTGGGAGAATTGTCAGGCCAAGTATAAGCAAATATTTAATCATTAAGAGAGGCACGAAAACTAATAGTGCTACGAAGTGTGGGTTGAGACAGTGGCAAACAAAAAAAATAAAACGAACTTGGGAAAAGATTAAATCAAAAGTGGAGGGGTACTTGTTGCAACATGTAGAACAGCGATGGAAACTTTCAGGCCTGCTTAGTTACATTAAAACAATACTGGCTAATAACAACTTGACATTACGTCCTCTACTGGCCGCAGATTTTATTTTTCAACAGCTTTCTTTTTCTTTATATGATAATCATGCTGAAATTAAATAGTCTAATGATATGACTTTGATCATAAGAAATTTTAAAATGTGAACTTTTGTTTCGATTATGATACATTAACAATCTCAACAAAAACATAGGACTGATTTAACCAGTTTAATTGAACAGCTCACTTTATTCAAATCTCCTCCAGAAAAGTAAGAAAAGAATCTTACCTCAGTCGGAAAGTAAAGAAGCAGCGTTGAAACCTGTCCTACTGACTCTAAAATGTGTTCCTGTCGGGTTGCGCTTTCATAAGAGAAAAATGTTCAATAAGACCGAAGCTCAAACGTGGGACTGTATTCACCTGCCAGCGTCACAGTATCACTTACAGAGAGTTCAGATTGTCTGGTTGTTGAATCTAAACAAGCAGCAGTATGAGAACTCACACAGGATCTCAGCCTTCAAAATAAAAGCGCTCATCTGCTCCTTACTGACGACAAACTGTATTTGAGTTTAGGGGTAATTTGGGTTTTCAATTTACTATTTTATGTATTAAATCATGCAAGCGCGCATACATGTTCCAAATTAACATTTAGAGATGGCATTGAGAACTGGGGTTTAGTATAAGATAGTCGTGGTTTATTTTATTAGGATTGTAGACAGGAAACTCATTCTTTAGCCCGGCTGACTTGATTTTATATTGCACGTCTGGGTGCTGTCCTGTCAAGCCGCACCCGCAATAAGGAAGTATAAAACTCTTGCGAAATTTGCCCACCTTTAGAGGAAAGTATCCTTATGGTTTCCCTCATAAGATGACACCAAATTATTCTCAGCAACGTTTTGCCATATAGGCATGCAGGCGTGGGGGGGGGAGTTAGTTCCTGAGCAAAAAAAAGAAAAAAAAAAGGGGGGGTTCTGCCAAAAATGGATTTCTTTCTCATGAGGGATGGGATTTTTACTCCCGCCAGGAAATTATGGGAGGAATGTTTACTCTCCCCTAGCAGATCCCCTTTTCTTTAATATAGACTCAAAAATTATTGTTCCCTAACATTCTAAGTTTGTTTATGAGACGTCATTCATCATAACTTACCAATTGCAAGTGCTATTGATAACATCATGTCTAATATGACATCTAAATGTTAATCATCAACTCCTGAATCCAAAGTTCAGTAAACTGTATCCCCTCAGGGCAGATACACTCTAGTGTAATTTTTCAAACCACAACATTCCTGGGCCAATTCTAAAAGAGAAAACATTTGATAAATACTACAAGATTACTGGAACAAAAAGAGACATAACACCCAAAACTATGCTTCTATTCAAGGGCAAGCACCATGCAAGGCACAAATTGTAATGCAACAGACCCTTAAATAAATATATCGTGCTGAATCAAGCATTCAAAATGTTGTACCACAGCACCTAAAACTGTATGCAATATATTGTGGGAAGAAAATTTGTCTCCAGAGGGAGATTCACAAAGAAAACTACCCTGTCCCCGGCCTCTACCCCCACAGGAGCTTTAACATTTTTTTTTCTTTTTTACAACATAGTTTGTCTGTCTGGAAATGTAGTGGAGCTCTATCATAGGTCAGGGAATATTTAATGTTCAGTAAACGTCTTGGGCAAACTTTTATTCTTCCCAATAAATTTATTTGGGCAAAAATGTTCAACTAGGAACAAATTTCTATTTTGTGGAAAAGAGAAAGGAAATGAAAAAAAAAGTAACAAGTAGCACTATTAGAGTAACACTATTAGAATAAAACATTTAGCTATAATAAATATTGCTGAATAAATAGATGATGCAAACTCTTTAAAAGTGACGTAATATTGCCATAACAATAATAATAATCTTCAACTGAGATTGTACAATACAGAGCCTTATTATGACTCACTGCAGCTTTTCTGCCATTGTTGAATGCAAAGTACTGATTGTGTCTGTTCCTCATTTCATCCCACATTAGGATGGTCAGTTTCCTTCCATCTGTCTCAGGATAACTTCATTAGTTGATGCACTCAAATATCAGCAAAACAAAGAAAAAACATCAGAAATTGATTGTGACAGAGTTCTACAGGAAGTTGTGTTGGCAAGATTTCTGACAACTCATCATCATTTAAACATATGGTTTAGCGTTTGTTTTCTACAGAGATTCAGATCATAATTTAAAGAGGTTTTTTGTCCTAATAAAAAAAATAATTCGTTTGCAAATATTATCCAATTTCTATGCAAAAAAAATTTATCTTGAAATTTTTTAAGCAGATTGTTAGTTTAATATCATATTTTGTTTCTACGATGACTCTCTCCTTCTCTTTCAGGTCACCTTGTTGTCATGTGTTGCCATGGAAGTGCACCCATAAGTGGTGCTGACAAGGAACAGGTATGTTCAATCAACCTCACTGCAGTATTTTTATGCTGCCCTGGCCATTTTTAAGCATGAAAGGTTTTGACTGCCTTCAAACCTTACATTTGCTACGTCAAAAAACACAAAATGCAATTGCTTTGTTTCCATTAAATTAAATTAAAATCACAGGTGATTAAATATGTGATGAGTTATTAAAATCATGACAGCAACGGATGTAAACTAACACTTTATCTATCAGCCAGCTACCGAGCTTATTTGGTTATTTGTTTGTTTCTACAGTGTATAAAAATATCTGACTTTGTTGGCTATGGATTACGTGAATTAATCTTAACACCATCATTCTCAGATATAAAAGGCTGACTCTCCCATGAACCCACTAAAATACAGAGTTGCTGTGGAAGGCCTCATTTTGGGGAACAACTTTACACATCAGACAAATTACTTTTGAAATTTGACTATTTCTGTTTTAATCTTTTTAATGTATTTGTTTTGTTTGATTTATTTTACTGTTGTAAGTTTTAGATGTTTGTAAATAAAATAGCTTTGACATTGACTGGTTATCACTTCTGCAGTGTTCTAGACTGATTCACAAACAAAAATGTGCTGAAAAAAAAAAAAAAGCACAGGGTCATCTTGCTGACCATGTTGAGGAGTCTGAATATTTGAAGGGCATGAAACATTTTTAACACAGTGGAAGTGGGAGAGCTGCTGGGGTGTGTAATGTATACAGCGGTGCTTATACATTTATGTTACAGACTGTCTGTAAACGCACCAGAAAAAAGACTGAGATGCAAGTGAGCACATGTGTTGTAGAGAACAGATAACATCCAGAGACAGATTGTAACCATGTATTGCTGTATGAGAAGCATTTCGTATGACGTGACAAGTAAAGCGACTTTAACTCCAATTCAGTATATTTCTTTATAAAAATGCAAACATCACAGGGCGGTGCATACGCAGGACAGTAAATAAATAAATAAATAAAAACGCAGAGGGCTTGTCAGGAAGGCCAGTTCTTTCCTCTGGGCTATAATGGGTGAAGGATGGTGGCCGGGTTCATGTCAATCAAAAACAACTTCCTGTACCTCCTGGGTGAAACTGGTGATACTTAGAGCAGATCCTCCTGTCACAGAATCATTCACACACACTGAGGGAAGCAGCACTGGCAGACATCATACATACAGAAAAGAGTCTTATTCTAAGACAATGACGTTCTGTAAAAACATGTCTTTTTTTGTTGGTCTCATTTTCTCTCCTTCCAATTTTACAATTTTACAGAGGTGTATCATGTTTTCTCATTTTGCAACTCTTGTAGACTAATAAGGCAAGTTTTCTTTTGTACATTTGGTTCTGTCAGAGGGATCAAATTAGCAACCATCTAAGCAATAATGTTGTAATAGTGTTATTTCCATCAAAGAAATACTAAACATCCCCTCCAGATCTACTGATACTTACTTAGAATTCTCTGTAGTTTTTCGCCTTATGGCTCACATCATACTAATATATGAATGAGAATAGTGAGGCGGACTTTCTGATATTTTGATAAAACGGTTCAAATCTTACTTGAAAGACCAGGGCTACTTTTTGTGAGACTCTTTGGCCTTCCAAGGTCAAAAGGCTATCTCCTTCTCGCGGCTCTGAAGAGTGATCCATGCTCTTCTATCTTCCCAGATTAATTATTGTTATCGATTTTATTATGAAATTGACCAAAAATTATTTCACTGTCTGCAACTAATGGAGAATGCAGCCATCTGTCTTCTCAATGAAAATTAAAAGTGTGACTACATAGTGGCTTCACTACATTAGCCATCAGTGTGCTGTAAGATTGCTTTTAAAATGTTAGTCAGTCAGTATACTCCAATCAGGTCACCAGTTATTAATCAAACTCCCCAAAACTCGAGGTGACACAGCCTTTTTGGGGTGGCGGCTGCTCCTGGATTCTGGAAAAGCCCCCAATGTCTATTAGATCGGCCTCAAGTCTTTTTCAAAGCCTTATTTTTACTCCTTGGTTGTTGATATTGGCTCCCACATCATGTTTTTATTTATGTACGTTTTATCAATGTAGAGACTCTTTACATTTTTCTCTCTGTTTTTTAATAAATACACACAACAAATACAGTATTTTGTGTATTTATTAACCACTGTTGACTTGTTCCTCACTTTGGTCAGCTTGGTCAGTGCTCTAGAAATAAACTTTGACTTGACTTTTGACTTTGTGTCACCATAAGCATAGCCTCAGTCACTTAGTAAGTGTGACTCGATATACATGAACAAGTTTAGAGACCAGAATTTTATCCGACTTAAAGCACTGATTGCTCACTATTCACACAAAGACACAACAAAACTTCCCCCCAAAAAACAATGTGACAGTCTACACCTACTTAAAGTCCCAACAATAACACAGTTCAAGTTACATCAGCAATGTTACAGCTGAGCTATTGTTGTCTTGTTTGTTGCTCAGGTGACAGCCATCTCTGCACCTTTGATGCTTATGCTTGTTTTCCCTCTTTGCTCTCTGTCAACGTTCTCTCTCTTTAGCTACCAACGTACGTATGGCTGGGAAAATAACTCTGCTTTAGAAAATAACTTAAAACCTGTGAGACAACTCTACTGACAGGCTATGTCAAAAATCTTTGTGTGTCCTGTGCTTCTTTTGGTCTAGAAAACTCAGATTCGAAGGCTGTTTGAGTCACCCTTATTACGTAGTTATTTTTACTTCTTGAATGAAAACAGGCAGCTTGGTTTCCCTGGAGTACACAGCTGCTGTGTCGTGTGTTCGATGTGTCAAGGCTTTCTGCTGAAAGCCTGATATACTTTTGGAAAAAAAATAAAAATAAAATGTTAAGAATACATGAATGATGTTTGCATTGGGATGTACATAAAAAGAAAATGTTAGAATGCAAGTTTTAAAAGAAATAGTTAAGAACATACAGGAATAAACCGATAAAGTAGGCTTTGAGGTTGAACACAGTGCTTTATACACCAATAAGAGGATTTTAAAATCTATCCTCTTATAAACATGAAGGCAGCACAATAATATGAGGACTGGTACGCCATTTTCATGGCATTGATCAAGATTCTGACTCTCACTGATTTCCTTTCAGTCAGCTAAAGAGAATTTGGTCTAATTTTCTAAAAATAAAAGCATGCATTAGTTTCTCTGAGCTCAGATTGACAATCATTTTAAGATAGTGGCATTTTGGTTTATTAATAGATTTAATGTGTCTGAACAGTTTAAGTCTGAGTCCATAACCTCTCTTTAATTTCCAGCATGGTTTGTAGTTTTTAAAGTCTCATAGTTAGGCACTAAAATCATTTTGGGACCAAACACTATGTCTTCTGTCTTTTCTGTATTAAAGAATCTGTCTCACACTTTTCTTTCCTTAGCAAAACATAATAACTAATATTTTTTTCTTAGTTTTAACCATTTTACTTAATAAATTGTGAAACATTTTTATAACTCTTACTTTCCTTTCCAAATTTAGTAACTTTTAAACATCTAATTATTATTTGTTAAATAAAACTCAGAAACTGCATAAATAAATTTGCTGTGAAGTAGACAAGACATTTGCTGACGTCTTATCTTAAACTCGGTGTAGTTGGACTTTGAACTTGCCTGGTATCTGGAAACAGTACAGATTATTCTGATTTCAGTCAAGTACAGAGACAGATCCTTCTTCAAGGAAATAGCTTCAATGAAATGAGGGATGATTTTTTTTTTGTTAGTAAAAACAAAAAAGTCAGCATATCTTGATTTTTATTAGAAGTCCTGATCCTCCCCCTAGTGGCCAACATACGAAGGCACACAAGGAAGGATTTTTTTTAAATATTTTTTTGTGAAGTCACTGAGGAGAAAATCAACTGAAACGAAAGTGAAATACCGGTAGTTTGAAATTCCGGTAATTAGGTCCCAGGTCAGACCTGCAGACTTTGATCTGGTTCTGGTTTGGGTTGCCTGATCGCCTTCGGAAGACTTTAATCCAGCTTTCTTCCCCTCCCTGTAAAGTCACGTTGTTTTGTTTCAGACAGGAAACTGTGTGATCAACATGGCAGGAGCCGATGAAATCGATGAGGGATTCTACTCCCGGCAGCTGTAAGTAACAACACTGCTGTTTAGGGGGAGACTTTAAAAAAGTGCTCAGCTCATTATTATTCTGGTTGGTTTCTGGCACAGGTACGTTCTGGGACATGAGGCGATGCGCCGGATGGGCGCAGCTGAGGTCCTCATTGCAGGGATGAAGGGGCTGGGAGTGGAAATAGCCAAGAATGTGATCCTGTCTGGAGTAAAGTCTGTCACTGTACAGGATGAGGGTCAGGCGGAGTGGTCTGACCTGTCCTCACAGGTACTATCTGCTGGCTTTTAGGATAAATACATTTAATAAAAACCTTAAATAGTAGAGAACTTCCTGCTTGGGCACTGACTTGCCAGACCTGATCGCTCCTCAATTTTAATACCTGGCAGTAGAATATTGTAGTGGATGAAATGGCAGACCTTAAAAATATATATTTTTCAAATTTCCTGTCCTTCCATAAAGGTTGATAATTTAGTTTAACACATAAAAGAAGATAAGTTTGTCAATGACTGACATTTTCCTTTTACTTTTACTTTCATTTATGACAACATACCAGACCAACCCATATTGTTTTAGTTATAAACTAGCAGCAGAAAAACAGTCAGAAAATGAATAAACATATCTGAATGTTAATCTGAAGCAAATTAATTTTTTTGTTTGTATGAGAGCCAGCAAGATAAATAAAAGGTGTTATCATATGTCATTTTACAAGAGAAATTGATCCAATTTATAGGTCATCACATAAAACTAAATTAAATCCAAGTTAATATGATTCAGTTGGGCTTATTCCAACACGACTCAGTCAGACTGTAGAGGTCCAGGTCAATCCAATGTGATCAAATTCAGTTACAAGCAACGAGATTCAGATCCAGTTCTATACAATACATTCCAATTCGATTACAATAATCCCAGTTTCAAATCTAAGGACCTGGAGTCTGATTCAATTCTGTTAAATTCAATTAAATTCAGATCAAATCATCAAACACCCAACTGCGAGACTAAAATTGAATTGTTGCCAATTTAATCTAGTCATATGATAAATAGACTAGGTCAACATAATATATAATACATGGTGTTATTTTTCAATTAGGATCACTCCAGGTTGAGTTGTAATATAAATCTAGCCTTACAAAATTCTCACGTAGGGGCAGGTGCTGTTGTATTTATTCATTTATTCACACCTCGATGCTGTTTTTAGTCATGTTTTATCGCCTTTTGTGTCATATTGGGATGATGTCTTGATCACAATCTGTTCACTAGCATGTAATAGTTATGCAGTCAAATTTACATCAAATTATATACATTTCTTTTCAACCCATTTATAATGCAGTAAGATTCACATCCAATTAAATTCAGCCCACTTCATTCCTGTCGTATATTCAGATCCACATGTTGTCCAAAATATCTCAGCTACAATACAGTCAGATTCACAATCATTTACATACAAACCATTTCATTTCAGTTACAGAAAATGTCAGTGTGAACATTTCCCTTATTTCTCTGAGAACAGAGCAAAGTCAGGGATTGGGAGATGAATGTTAAATCTGAAACACTGAAGCTATCTTATTTTCATCTTTTTCTACATTCAGTTTTTTCTGCATGAGTCTGATCTTGGTCAGAACCGAGCCACATCGTCCATCCCACAGCTGACTGCGTTGAATCCACATGTGCTTGTGTCAGCGCACACCGGACCACTAGATGAAGACCTTCTTCAAAAATACCAGGTGTTGTTTCATACATTCACTGATGGCACATAAAGACTTCAACTTCCTCACCTGTAACAATAATGAGCAGAGAAATTACTTTCATCTTTAAACAAATGAAAGTATCTCCATGTGTTTAACTTGCAGCTTAACACTTGTCATTCTTCCAGGTGGTCGTCCTCACTGACTCCTCGCTGGATGATCAGAAGAATTTTGGGGAGTTCTGCCATAAACATGGAATTAAGTTAATAGTCGCAGACACAAAAGGGCTCTGCGGGTAAGCGGGTGCATGCATACAGTGTGCAGTGAATTTGATACAGTGTTGACGAAGGATGTGTAAATTTTGATATTTATTTGCAGCCAGTTGTTCTGTGATTTTGGAGAGCGGTTTGAGGTCTTGGATCGGGATGGAGAGATGCCTGCATCACTGATGATTGACCGAATCACTAAGGTAAAAATGGCCTTATATTTTTAGCAATCACAGTTGCTAATTGTGTAACACAACATCATGTTTAATGTACCATTTGACAAAATGTAAATATACTATATAAACAATAATTTTCAGAATTTTACGATTAAACTTTAATAATTCGTTAGAGTGACACAGTAGACCTAAAATGTGCTAGAATAATACTTTTGAAACCATTTATCTTAAGAATATTTTTCTTCGATTTGTTGGCATTTATTTCAGGACAACCCTGGAGTTGTCATCTGTGCAGATGACCAGAAACATGGACTTACTGATGACACTAAGGTTATTTTCTCTGAGGTCCAAGGCATGACAGAACTCAACAGTATGGCTGCTGTGGAGATCAAAGTCTGCGGTTGGTGTTGCTTAACCAAAAACACTTTGACTTGCTTTTTATTTTCTTAATTTGTTGCAACACTCTTGCCTCATGATACTTCTGAGTCACATGCATTCTTCACATGCCTAACCTTCAGGAGAGGCCCAAAGTCAAATGCTCTTTGTTTCTCTCTGTGTTTTATTTGTCACCTCGATCACCAGGTCCGTATTCCTTCAGCATCTGTGACACTTCCAGCTTTTCCAATTATGAACGAGGCGGAGTGGTGACTGAAGTTAAACAGCCTCTCACGCTGAATTTTGTAGGTGTTTCAAGATTACCTTTTAAAAAGAAATGTTCCCCCCAGGAGGTAAAATATTAACAACATGCTTTGCAGAAACCACTGAGTGAGGCTCTTAAAGACCATCAACTTCTCATTTTGAATGACTACGGAAAAATATCCAGACATAACACTTTGCACCTGGCCTTCCAAGCCCTCCACAGCTTTGTAAAGAAAGAGCAGCGGCTTCCTCATCCTTGGTCACAGGTCAGTACAAATGCTGTGTGATGATATAATGACATTGCTGTAAAAACCAAAAACTATAGCTGTACTTTGTATTAACGCAGATTATTTGCCGGATTTTAAAACAAGTTTGACTAATCAACAATAATCAAAAGAAATCTGCAAGGAGTCAAATACTCTTACACATCCCTGGAGAATGTAACTCACCTGGTTGTCTCAACTCACTCTTTATATCTGTTCATTAACTCATACAGTCAGATGCAGATTTGCTGCTTGACATCGTGAATGAGTTGAATTCAGTCGCAAAACTGGAAGAACTAGATGAAGAAGCAGTGAGGATCTTCTCGTACACCGCCCGGGGAGATTTGGCTCCCATCAACGCTTTCTTTGGAGGCCTGGCTGCTCAGGAAGTTATTAAGGTGAAGTCAAACATCACAAATGAAACTCTCTTCTTTTTACGTTGTTGTCCCATATTGCAAAACCTCTACATACTAAAACAGCTCAGATCAGATCTGTGGTGTCTGGTATAGAGACACTAGTAAATTGTGGCTAGAGATGCACCAATCAGGCTCTTTACTGGCAGATACCAACTTTTTATTTTCTTAATTGGCTGACCAGTAGTGAACCCATTGCATGCATCAAATCCCACACTCCCATCTTTGTTTGATTTGTATTCAGCTAAAATAAGTGCAGTACATGCTGTTTATTAACTTGTTTATGAACTAAAACTAGTTGCAGTTCTTAGTCTTTTTGCATGTAGTGAAAAAAGATTGATAGATGCTTATCCATTTGTGGCTGATCCATGTACCTTCACATGTTTGATATACTTCCAATCTCAACTTTTTCAACTTCTTTAAATATTTCTGCAGGCATCCAGTGGGAAATTTACCCCTCTCCAACAGTGGTTTTATTTTGATGCCCTGGAATGTCTTCCTGAAGCTGAAGGTTGTCTGCAAGAGAGCTCATTTTCATCAGTATGTGAAATGATTGCTTTAATTTAAATCTTGCTGACCCACTAACTTTGTCAATAAGTCAGTGTTTTGATTGATGATTTGATTGATGATTTAAGCTCTTCTTTTTATCTCTCTGATAGAAAGGCACAAGATACGACGCGCAGATCATTGTCTTTGGATCAGAGTTTCAGCAGAAGCTTCTGAAACAAAAGTATTTCATGGTGAGAAAAGATTAAATTTATGTCCAGCAGAGGGCAGACATTACTTGGGAAATGCCCAAAACCGTATTTGTGCTATACTTTGATCTCCTGAGTGAATGATGACACATACAGGAAATGGGATTCACTTCCTGGCAGGGAGAACCGTTTGGTCACTTAAAAGGGCTCAGTCCTATCTCTGTTTCCTGTGAAAGCGTCACATTTCCCTGCTACTCACGGGCTGCATGCTTGTTTTATTTTTGAAGAGGACGTTGTGTGGTATTTATGGTTTTACTCACTGTAAGAGCTGAACATATCAGTAATAAATTAAATCAGGGCTGCAGAATATTAGGAACGTATTACAATTAAGTTGCAATCAAACTATATTTTTCCCAGTCTTCTCTTTCTGTCATATTTACACTTTTACTCACCAAATATATCCCCTGATATTTATAAGCAAATCCAAATGGTCAAATTAATTATTGGCAGGCAAAGCTTGAAAGACTTGCACTTGAGATACACTGTAGTAATGAAATACAACATTCTACAACATTTCATAATGTAACTCGGAATAAAATAATTTCCTGCAATGTCAGGAGCATAAAAGATCACGATGAAAATGAGTTAATATGTTGATTAAGTTTAAAAGACATGTGGGAACATTTTGTTTGTTTCTTAAGGTTGGAGCTGGTGCTATCGGCTGTGAACTGCTTAAAAACTTTGCTCTTATTGGGCTCGGAGCAGGAGAAGAAGGCCACATCACTGTAACGGACATGGACTACATTGAAAGATCCAACCTGAATCGGCAGTTTTTGTTCAGATCTAAGGATATTGGGGTGAGAAGTAACACAAAATCCATCGTTTTTTAAGAACCGGACATGTATGGGGTTGTGTGATTGCTCTAGTTTAACCCACATTAAGTGGAAAAGTCACAAGTTTTCACTGTTAAAATTGTCTGATGGTCTTTCTTTCAGATTATGTAACTCATATGTAAAAATACCCCAATGAAGTCTTCACTAAGTTCTTCATTTTCTCTTTTTATTGTCTGACAGACACATTTCTTATCTGCTCTTGTGTCCACAAACAGAAACCCAAATCTGAGGTTGCAGCCAAAGCAGTGGCAGAGATGAACCCCCAGATTAAAATCACCGCTCACCAGAACCGACTGGACCCTGACAGCGAGGGAGTGTACGACTACAACTTCTTCATGGGCCTGGATGGAGTGGCTGCAGCTCTTGATAACGTGGAAGCTAGTAAAGGCTATCAGCGTTATGAGATCAATCCCTCATTGCCACAATATGGTGAAAATACATTTTAAAATGGTCGATCCTTTCTTTGTGGGCTCCTAGGGGTTTATCTCGATAAGCGCTGCGTTCAGCACCAGAAGCCGATGCTGGAGGGGGGAACTTTAGGAAGCAAAGGTCATACTCTGGTGGTGGTGCCTCATCTGACTGAATCTTACGGACCGGGCAAGTCGAGCTCCGGAAACGCCATCCCGCTGTGCACTCTGAAGAACTTCCCACACCGAATTGAGCACACACTACAGGTACTTACTGATCTCCTTCACTTTGTGTTTGACTTTATTAAAGTAAAAAGTGATGTATCCAGGTGTATAACAGTCAAACTACAACTGTGTCAACATGTTATTGTTTCAGTGGGCCAGAGACCAGTTTGAAGGACTGTTTAAACAAACACCTGAAAATGTGAATCTCTTCTTGAGGTGAGGCAAGACTTCAAAACAAGCTAATTCCTCAGACTGGGTTTAGTCATCTTCCTAATTCTTTTACAATAACATGGAAGTACATTTCTTTTTTTTTTTTTTACCAAACTCATTAAACCTACTGAAATGTGAGCTTTTCAACATTATCACATTACAACCACAAACTTTAATTTTATCAATCAGCACAAAGTGGTGCACAATTGTGAATCGGCAGTAAAATTGCATGGTTGTCTTAAAAGTGGGGCTTTTACTCTGATGCCCCGAAATAAAATCTACTGTCACCATTTGCCTGCAGAAAAAATCTAATTAGTAAATAGAGTTCAACTGTGTAGAACGAGTGTGAGATAACAGTAAACATACCAAGGGACAGCCTCCTACACTGAAAGGTCAGAGATTCATAGCTTAGGTGGCAGAATCTGTCAGCAGGACCACTATTGGCAATTCGCCCCACAAATCTGTCATTTGTGAAAGTGTCGTGGTATAAAGCAATACCAATTATTGTTTACAGTTTGCATCAAGCTGTTAAGGAGAGATACAGAAAACGACACTTTTTGACAGGCATAACAAAGGTAATCGGTGAGGAAAAACTTGCACTGCATTTGAGACGGGAAGTCGGATGGAGCTAAATCCAGGGAAATCCTGGAAAAATAAATCTTGTTGGAGAATGTTAAAGATTTGAGGTGAACATTTACCATCTAGCAGGACATAGACCTTAATTATACAACCAGAGCAACAATAGAAAAGTCTAGATTAGAGTGTATTAATGGGTTAATACAAACACCAGGCTTAAATGCAGTTAGTAATTTATGAATATTCAAAATTGAATGAATTTCACAACCACTCCCCTCCCAATCTGACTGAGATTGAGCTATCTGTAGCCCTCAAGGAATTGTATTTGCAGCAAATTGTACTTCAAAACAATATTGACTCATCAAACTGTCACACAACTTGAAATAGTTTGTCTTGTTTACAGTTGTATTTCTTTCATAATTTGTCAGTATTTTTAGCTTATTTGACAAATAACACCTAATGTACTGAGTTTATCACAAAGCAAAATGCCAGAACAAGTAATCAGTGAGAGTACTGAGCTTCAAGACCCAAACTCTGTGTGAGCTCTGAGCCTTTCTAATCCAGACATGTTTGAAATTTCTTTCTGTTCGTTTTGGTGAGATTTGATTGGATCCCTTGGGACTCCCAGGTGCTTACACACTCACTCCGATAGAAACTGAAAGATACAGTTTAGAAAACGCTGGTATTTTCCATTTTACAAATAAAACCTTCTGGACTTTTTTTTTTTTTTTTTTTCCTGTGGACGGTCATCCACATTTCATTGTCCAGCAAATTGTGACTCAACATATATGAGGTCATGGAGACAAACGCTTATGTTTTGTTCCATTGTTGTCCCTCCCTTGCTACTGCATGCAGAAGTATGACTCTGAAAGTTCCTGTTCAGACAGGTTTATGTCTAAAAGGTGGAATATCCCCCATCATCATGATGCATACAAGGTGGCAGGAAGAGTATGAGTTGGAACATGTTAATAACTCAGAAATGAATTAGCCATGTATGAGATTTTAGAGAAGCACTGATCCACATGGTACGAGTTAAGTAAACACTGACTTACGATGGAAATGAGTCAGAATAAGAGAATGAAAAAAATGCCTTCTGTCTGGTGAACTCTTGGAAATTATCTGAGAGGATCAATTTTCCCTTTATTTTCCCCACAAATTCAGTATTGTATTCTGGACTTTGACTGGTCCATTCTAATATAAATGTGCTTTCATCTAAACCATTGTAGCTCTGGTTGTATCTTTAGTTCTATTGATTTGCTGGAAGATGAACCCCGTCCAGAATGTGCCTGCATTTAGCTCCATCCATTTCCCCACACTGACCAGGGTAGCTGTCTGGTTGCCATTCTTCTTTAATGGAAAGAAGTGGGAAATACCAAGCAATGGTTGTCTAGTCAATCTGCTAGTTAGTGTTTGTTGGCAGACAGTTGTACTTTTGTGAACTGTAAGTCTGTTATTAAAAGCTGCTACTGGATCCTGTAGGGATCCAAATTTCATAGAGCGGACTCTGACTCATGGGGATGCTGAGGCCCTGGAGATCTTAGGAGGTGTATGCATCAGCCTTCAGGAGATGGAGGCTGGAGGCCACCGTCCAAAAAGCTGGGAGGACTGTGTGGGCTGGGCACGCTGCAAGTGGGAGACTCTGTACAACAACGATATCCGCCAGCTTCTGCACTGTTTCCCTCCAGGAGAGGTAAATTCCCAGCTGGGCTGAAAACAATCTTACAGTCAGACGTCATAAACATGCAATTAATGTTGAAGGACACACAGGGGCGCTGTTATTGTTTACACCAGCTGTCTGTGCTACTTATTTAAACACTAAAAACAACACAATTGGCGTTGTATTTATTCTTATGTGAGTAGACCAGTGAAAAAACCAGCACTGATAAATACCTCAGAGGTCTCAAAGAGATTATAAGGGGTTGAAGCCTGCAGCCAGAGTGATGTCACACTGGTGTGAGGGGTGGGGTCACAGATCGGTATCAACCCAAACAAACCCTCACTAAACCCAGTTTCTGACCCCCAGTTCCTGCAATTGGCCATGTCGTGCTATCACAATGTCCTGCACAGTTATGGAAATTCCTCTGACTGTTCTTTTTTTTTTCTTTCCTAATACATCTACTCAAATGTTTTTAAAAGCGTGGAGAGTTTCCAGAGCGTCTCTTTAGAAAAGCAGAACTTTTCTGGCTTCATATATTTATTGTTTTGCGTAACAATTACAAAACCTAATCCTGCAAACAGTAGTTATTGCTGCTTCGGGTATATTTGTTCTCTTTTTTTCACCTTTAAATTATGCAACAGTTGTAGTTCCATTGTTCTTGTGGAACGTCGCTCAATACCACAGACTTTCTGAGGAACTATGATAACGTTACTGATGTCAGTTATCTGTCAACTTCCAACCTGACATTTACTGGTCATAGATAAACATAGACAGGATGTAGCAGCTACTAGTGGTCAGAAGTCTTTACTTACAGCCTTAAGGCCATATAAAAGTATCAAGCAAGATTGTAAAGCTCCAGTTTATGATTTTTACTATACCATTAGCAATACACTACTCTCCCTCTCATATATTTTATGTTGAAAATGTCTGTTGCAGAGACCAAAAGCAGAAATATCATGTTTACATGTGAAAGTAGAAGCAAAATTTAGGGTTTTCCTTCAATGAAATGTACACATCTTAAAAGGCAAAGAAACAGAACAAGGGATGTGAATCAAAATGTTAACAGATATATAAAACCTTTCAAAGACCAAACCAAAGGCTTCACTGATTTCATTTGGGTTTTGTTTTTCTTTAAATTACCAGCTCCTGCTGTAAACAAAATACTTTCTTATTTGAGCACCTTTACCCAGCATACAGCTTCCACCTCAAATGTTGGCACCCCTATAAAATATGCATAGAAAACTTGTAATTAACTAATTTTATGTTCCAATAGCGTAATCTCATTCTAAGAAATAAGTGATTTCTTTTATCACATCTCTTCCCTTCTCCCTCCACAGCAGCTTGAAAATGAGATCCAGATCTCAATGGGGTTTGCCTAGTTAAATAAAGGAAATAAAAAAAAAATAAAATAAAAAATAAACACATTTGTTTTAGTCGAATCTCATGTTCTTTTGTCATTTCCATTTTGAAGAATAAGAAAGTATCAATCCTGTTGTATCTGGACAACATTACCATATAAACTTAATCTTTTTAAAGAGAAGTTGTTTTTTTGAAAAGACTTCCTGCTTTTGATCCCTTTTGCTTTTGAGCCATCCTGCATTGAAAACTAGAACAACCAGAAAGACACTTGTTCTGTCTCCACATTTGGCAACATCAAAGCTGCCAGACCTTTTGTTATTTTATCAAACTGACAAACTGCATCCCAGTCAATACACTCCTGATAATGATATCATTTGTAGCTTCAGGAACATACAAGGTTGGATGTAACATACAACAAATATAGGGAATAACATGGTACTAACATTTTAGATTTTGCCAGCTAGATCTGACTTAGTGTCTGAACAAGCCTGGAATTTGTTCTCTGGATCTTGATAAGCTGGAAAAGGTAAATAGTTTAATGCAACAACATTTAACATTTTTTACAGACATTATTTCATTTTAGATCATCTAAAAGTTTCAACCATCCATCTGGTTATAAATATTCTTTGGTTCTGGAATATCTGAAAGTTTACCTTCTATAATGTGATTAAGGTTTACAAAATAGTCTTTATATACCAAGACCATTATGTTTTTCCAAACTCTTCCAAAGGATATGAACATTTTATGAATATTTATCAGTTAATTATTAATTAATTAATAATTAATTAACTGATTAATCTTTTAATCTGTTAGTTATGATTTAACAATTTTTCCAGGGGGTTTCGTTCATTAAGATTTTTTTTCTTAATGAACAAAATGGTAATTTGAAAACTGCTTTTTGTATTTACTCAAGTTATCTTTATCTTATATTAAGATATGAGATGTAATGTTTCAGATTCTTGTGGCAAACTTTTGTCACACTCAAAAGTTTGCCTTTTGACTGTGACAAAAGGCAAATTCGAGAAATGAGCAAATGCTTTCTGACAGAACTGGAATTGGTCAACATTTACATTTTTACATTAGAAAATCAGGCAACTCTGGAAATTTTAAAGGTTCAACATTTAACAAAAATCATGTAGAAACCCTGGAAATGCCCCTGAATCCAGGAGATTTGACAACTTCCTGACCTCTTGGTTTGTGGTGCTTTCACTGAAGTAAATGACCAATAACCTAAATCCACCAAGATTTTACAGCCGTTCATCATTGTGATAAAGAGATTGTCTCCTGCTTCCTCTCCTTTTTAGTTGACCTCCAATGGTTTGCCCTTTTGGTCTGGATCCAAGAGATGCCCTCATCCACTGACATTTGACCCTAACAATGTGAGTAGAGTTTGATCCAATACAAGGCAGTCACCTAACTGATGAACGTAAAGGAAAAGTGCCAGTGTTTTTTGAAAGCAGTTAACATTCCTTCTTTATCTTGTCTGATAGTGTCCTTAAAGTGATCATCTAGGCTACAAATGCACAGTAAAAGATAATGATTTCCTGATCACTTACACCGATGCGAGACAAGTTGCTTATTTGTCTCGCAATAAACCAGCAACAGTATTTATGCTCAGTGGCAATAGTGGACTGCCAGCAACCCAAATACTAAAAATGGGAACAAACGTGTCAAACAGCATTTTACTGCTGACAGCTGTTCTTATGACTGAATTGAAGTGAGTGTTGTACCTGAATGTGAAGTGACAGGATTCAGAAACACATTTTCTGCAAAACTATGGATGTTGCAAAGAAGACTGAATCTTTTTTTTTTTTTGTGTAAGAGCCACCTCCTGTTTTTTTATTGGACAAAACACAGCCTTAAGGTTTTCCGTTAATGCCATCTTCTCCCTCTTCACCTTCTTGTTAATCCGACTTCAGCAATATTACTCTCAAGGCAAATCTCTTCAATAGTCTCAATTTTTGATTCATTTGACACTAGTGATTATGACAGCACGCTGTGCATTTTATGCATTAAAACCTTAAAAATGTTTAGGAGCTGACATGTGCTATGTTTTCTATTCAAAAGTAATTAACTAGCTAAAATCTCAAACTTTTTTCCACTGTCATAATGTAGTGTTTGTGTGTAGAATTTTGAGGAAAGAGATTACCTTAAAACAATTTGGAATAAAGTTGTTTGTTATGTTAGGTTGTAACATATCAAAATGTGGAAAAAGAAAAGAGCTATGAATACTTTCCAATGGTGTTTGCAGCCTCTTTCACCTCATGTTCCCTGTTGTCAAGAAACAATGGTTCACACAAGGTTTCAAAATTACAAAAACAAGTGTGAAGTGTTTATACTTGCTCCTCCAGATTCCTGAGACCTCAATCCATTTGAACATGTGTGGGATGTGCTCAACAAGTATTTTCAATCCAAAATGGTATCACATCATGTTGGTCTCAGTCTTTATAGCTATTTTGACAGCAAAAGCAGGAACAAGACACTACTAAGTAGATGGTCATATTGTTATCACTGTTTGGTGTTTGCATTTGAATTGTGTGTTTCAGACAACCCACATGGAGTATGTGGTGGCAGCAGCCAACCTATATGGGCAGATTTATGGGATCAAAGGGACAAGAGACTGTGCTGCAATCAAAAATACCTTAGAGAAAGTTTCAGTTCCACCATTTAGTCCAAAGTCCTCCGTAAAAATTCACCTCACTGACAAGGAAATGGAGGAGGACAGGAAAAAGGAGGGTGATGACACTGGTAAGTTAGCTTCCGATGTTTTTAACTTGTGTCTACCATCTAATGTAATCTTCCTGCGTCTTCAGCCTCTTTCCGTCTCCTCTGCAGACAAAGCTCAACTTGAGGAGCTGAAAGGAAAGTTGTCCTCAATGAAGAGCGCAGGTCAGATGTACCCCATTGACTTTGAGAAGGTATGTTGGTGGGTACAATGATAGCTCTGCTGCACAGTTTAGAGAGGCTGGAGGTGGTGACAGCATAGTGACTGAGCCTTAGCAGGGAGCAACACTTAAATCTATAGGTGCTTTCATATCGTGTCTTTTTCCAACGTCCTTTGAGCCTCAGAGAGCTGAATCTTAGCCAGTGCTTGACCATTCATTAAAACAGAGCTCATTTGTGTTGTGTCTTCACACAGAATATGTTGACTTGGAGCAGAGGCAGATGTTTTAGAAATGTCCTTCCTGTTTTCAGAAATATGGACAAAGGACAAGTTGAGTCAGTCAGCTCATTAAAAGAAGCTGAGTGTTGAATTAGGTATTTCCTGAAGTTTCTCCATAATGTTTAACCGCTTCACTTTGTATGAAATTCAACCGTATTTACTTTTGAGGCAGCTTCCTAAATGTTTGAAACTTAGACTTTTATGTACACTGGTAAACGATTTCCAATGTTTTCAGCTATATGCTAACCAGATGCTTCCTCAGAGTAAGCCACAGTGTCAACTACTTTTATATCACCTTTATCTAAGATGGTAATGCAACTGAGAGTAATGCAACTGAGATTAATGCAACTAGTCCATTTGAAAATCACTTTTCAAATGGACTAGCTGTCCAAAATGTACAACATAATTACACCATTTTTATTTTTGTGATTATTTCTCTGGTAAACCATGAAGATAGTAATAAATGGACTGTATTAGAGCCATGAATTAGCTTTCTAATCACACCCCTACCTTCAAGCATTCTTGATTGTACGGATGCAGACACTCCCTAAGGATCCTGGGAAGTTCTTCAAATGTCTTCCTGACCATTTCTTGTGTTTGAATTCATCCTCCTGAAAAGGAAGTGGTAGCTCTCTATAGTGTGATGCTTTATCAGTCTTGCTTTGTGTAGTAGTAAGTGGAAGTTCTTTGTTTCTGTGTCCGACTGATCAGTTTCACTTTTAAATAGAGGCAACAAAACATTCCTACAAAGTGCTGTTTGATCAACATTTCCTTTGTTTCTGTAGTGTAAGCTCTTAAAAAGGGACCTAAGAGGTCAAGGTACTTTCCTTGTATAGAAATGCTTAAAGAGGAGTCGCTCCTTGGAGCTTTTCTACATCCTTTTCTATCATCCCATTAGTAAAAGGAATATGTGTTATAAGAAATTGTGCTTTTAGACCCCAGATGTTCATCTTGAAAATTATTCTTGGAACTTAGTGGGTTCCAAGAATATGTTTGTATCAGTCTCTGATGCAAACATATTTTTAAAACATCCAGTTGTTATTTGAAAAAAAAAAATAGTTTGTCAAAATAGATTTAAACCATAGAACTAGCTGACCTGTGGTTTGTGAGCTCAAAAATGTTCATGAACCCTAAATCTAAATGTAGATGTCATCTTCACTTAAAGTCATGTTACTATCAATTAAAAGAAAAACAATATTGTAGAATAAAACAAAATGTAAGATACTTTTTAATAACTTCTTTTGCTTTTTTTAAGACATGGTTTATTATTGTAGAGTTTTCCCTGAAAGAAAGACTCTACATGGGTCTTGTGTGAAACATGGAATAAATGTGACAACTCACCTTATTCTCAATACTAAGCATAGAAGAGGGACTGTGATGTTTTGAGTTTGTCAGTAACCCCATGAAATATCAACAATCAGCAAAGAAAACCCTGAAAGTTTATCATGACAGGATCATTGAGCAGAATCCTTATACAAAACATCTAGGTGAATTAACACAGAAATAGTTCACCAGACGCAAAATATTTTTTTATGGAGAACTCAGGTTCCAAAGCAAAATCTGAAATCAGCAGTGAGCTGCAGAGCAGAGACCATTAGACAGATCTGGATGATCTACAGAGATTGAAGGAGAAAACTGAAAGATAGGGGCTTTCTGTGTGTGCCAACAGTGCGAAATGATACAGAAGATCAATTGCTGTCCTTTTGACAAAGAAGGAATTGTGCAAAAATATTAAAAGCATGGGTACCAATAAATGTCAAATTAAAGGTTAATTTTTTCTTTATTTTCAAAGTCAGACAATGCTGCTGCAATATTTTTATTCTAAGGCCATTTGCACATCCTTATAAGAGGTGCCAGCCAGTAAATGCAGAAGACACAGTTCATCGGGCACCACCTTGAGAATGCTGCGCTGCAGAATTACTTATCTGATTAATAGAAGACCTGGCACAGGTTTAAAAGGATGTCTGTAAGAGCTCCCGGTAAAATATTGTGTTAGTTCAGGTGTATGAGGTAAGTCATGCGCATATTGAATGTCCTCTTGAATAAAAAACAAAACTCCTACACTCCCCTCTCTCAGTTGCATCCCTCCATGCCCTGCTGATGCGGTGGATGGATGGAATGTGCGGAGGAGAGCTCCAGAGGCATCAGGTTGCCAGCTAGCAGCTTCACCACAGACCCTGGAGCTCTCCCTGAGTGACAGTCAGCCTCCTAGCTTTTGTAGAGCTGCATGATCTCACTGCTCACATCAATCACAGCAGTAGTCTTCTTTCCACTGAATTGTGTGATGGTGACCACAGTGACTCGAAGCAGGCAGATCACAAAGCAGGAGAACTGCATCAGATCCTTGGACTGTCACATAACATGGGAATCTCGTTTATCTGATTCATTTGGAAATTGAGAAATTATTTATTTAACATTAAGTTTTACAAAAAACATTGATTATTTTTAAATCCCTATGACTGACTGAGATATTATTAACATCCCAACTCTTACAGGATGATGACAGTAACTTCCACATGGATTACATCGTTGCTGCATCCAACCTGAGAGCGGAAAACTACGACATTCCGGCAGCTGATCGCCACCAGGTCTATGTTTACATTGTGCACTTCATACAATTAAACCCATTCTTAGTGGTCCCATAAAGTCACCTTGGCCAATGAGTTTATCGAGTTTCATAGTCTTTATTTGGTCATTAGCTGCTTAAATACAGTTAGAAATCCTGAAAGAACTGTTGATCAAGACAACTTTATAACATCATAAAAACATCAAACTGAGTTAAAGCAAAAGAAAACAGGACCACTCAGGACTTCTTGCAGAGCATTATAAAGAAACAAAAGAGAAAGAAAAATCAGAGCGACAGACTTCATCTCCTCCCCTGTGGCCGTGTTTTTAGCTGTCGCTTCACACACCTGCCCTGAAGCTGCAGAAAACAGCCTCCCCACCTATTGTTCCTGGAATGGTACTAATCATGGCACTTTACCTGCTGCCTGGAAGGTGACACCTGAGCTGGGCCTTGTTCCAGCTGCTGCTGCAGACATTCACCGCCAAGACAGATGGAGGCTCAGAGAGGGGCCAGGAGCCGTTGAGTGAAGGGAGACAAAGGAGAGTCACCCACCGCCCCTCCCCCCCAGCCCTGTGTAATCACAGCCTTTACCACAGGCTGCATCTCATTTCAAAATAACTTCAAACTTAGTCACCAGATCACATAATATATAGTATCAATTGTGCTGATTTTTATGATCTGAAGGCCATAAATTAGTGTCAGTATGTGACATAATTTACGAGTGTGTTGTTAATCTGCAAAATCTTAAATGAAACAGTCTTTATGTATCTTATAAGTTGGATATAGCACTACATCAGAGATGTTTTTAGCCAGGTAAGTAGTCAGGATATTAAACAATTTAAATAAAAAAAATCTACATATATTTTTGGCATTTACAAGTTCAGTATATCAATTTTTCAGGACTATATAAATATTCTAAAGGCATGCATTTAGTAAAATGCATTCTTTGTTGAAAGTGACATATAGATATACAGACAGCAAGACGTACAATATTTTAAACAAATCTGTTTGTGTGTATCCACTTATTCTGCATCATATGTGAAGTATCAAACTATGCTTATCTGTCCAGGTCAAACACATGCTGTAGCCAATAGCTTTAGTGATCGGACATCAGATTCGGATTCAGATTCAGATTTATTTGTATTATCCAATTGATGTTACAGCAAGTATAAAAACTAAAAGACAAAACATCAATAATTTTATTGATTGGTTATTCCTCTCTTCATGCATTTTGTAGTTAAAGTCCATGTTATCATTTTCTGCAGAGGAAAATCTTTCACTCTTGTCTATTTAGCTGTTGCTTCATGTTATCATGTGGTTAAATTGGACGAATGTGTCGGAGTCCTGAAGCTTAATTTATGCTTTGTGAAATCATAACATTCGGTTTTTGAATTCACTCACTATAACACCTTGAATATTTCTTGAACCTGTCTGCTTGGCCTGCGGCGAAGCTTTGAAGTGAACTTCTCGTTATCTCCTTTCACAGAGCAAACGCATTGCTGGAAGGATAATTCCTGCCATCGCCACGACGACGGCAGCAGTGGCAGGCCTGATGTGCCTGGAGCTGTTCAAACTGATTCAGGGTCACAAGGAGATCGACTCCTACCGCACGGCTTACCTCAACCTGGCTGTACAGTACTTTGTCCTGTCCCAGCCGTGCCGCCCACAGAGCTTCACAGTGAGTAGCAGCTCCATGCAGCCACAGCCGGTCTCAGTTAGAGTCTGTAAGGCTTTAGGGAAAACATCCATAAAAGCATCCAGTCACACAAATCCTGAGTGAAGCACTTTTTACAGTCAAACAGACCCTTACTTTATATACATTCATCATTTTAGTCAGTCTACTTAAGGAAAAATGTGTTTACTTCTGTTTGAAGTGATGTCCCTCCTCTTTGGGTGGAAAGTATTAAGTCATGAATGAAAGCTTTCAGAGCGAGAGGCCACTGCAAACTTTCTGTCTTTTACATGTAAGCCCAGTCTTTAAGCTGGCTCAGCAAAATCCGTAAGCTATTTAAGAAACAGACCCAGGCTTGCCTCTCTGTTTGGACACATGAGTGACTGATGTTAAATGACGTTTGATGAATGTGTCTGTTGAGGATGCATTCAATATTTCAACTACTCATGCAACAATCAGACTTCAGACTTCAAAGCTAGTAACTTTTGGGAATATATGCAAAATCATCGTCTGTGTGTAGCTCACCTCCAAGTGTAATGAAAAACCAGCCGAGAAGCTCAGTTTTCCCTCAGCCAGAGGTCGGTGAGTGCCACCAAATGGCGGGTAACTTTTCCTCTGTGTATCTTAAGAGTGCAATGAGGGGGCATGGAGACAGTATAGATCTGGTTTCAGCTTCGGTTACAGGGAAAAATTCAGGATCTACAAAAAAAGGCCGCCTTGATGACAGAAGCAGCTGTGACTTACTGCTCTTCAAAGGCTGCAGGCGTTCTCTGTTTCTCACGTTCAAACACATGGTAGTTCTAACACTTTATTTCTGTAACGTTGTTATTTTTATCAAAGCGAATAAATCATTCCACTTCATCTTGTCAGTCATAGATGTTAGAATTTCAAATCCTAAACCCTAAAAAGTCTTAAGATTGTTTTATTTATTGTGCTTTTATCCTTAAAGCAGAACTAAAACTCTTCCAGTTTGTGAGCCTACTGTCGTGAAAGGTTTAACTTGCAAATATTAGATTTTTCATCAGTGAAGTTAATCTCTCTTAGTCACATAAAAGTAGATATAGCTACCATAACATAATTCGTGGAGTTTTTCAAGGGTGATTCATATTCAAGAGATATTTGTGCAATTTTCAGATTTTCCCCATCTGTCCTCTCTGAATTATTATTTTCTATTGCACATCAAAACTGTTTATGTGATTTTTGCTACAAGAATCTAGTTGTAAACATATTTTTTATCGTATTTCCACTCACTTTCTCTCACCTCAGTGAGCACAGGAACACTGATAATAGAGAAGAAAACCAAAGAAGTAATTGAGGGCAATAAAACAATTATCTTTGTTTCCCAATCATTTGTTTGAACTGATGTTGAGTGAAATCTGTTAAACTACTTTTTTTGTTTCAATGACCAGTCCTCTGTAATGACTGCGGTCCAAAAGGCAACCAAAAGAGACAGTTCACGCTCTCACTCAGTCCTATCTGCGGGAGGCCTGGGTCTAGCGGTGGGAATGTAGTCGTCCAATCAGATGTTGGAACCCCTGTCCTGCAGTGTGTAGAGGGTAGGACTCTAACCCCCAGTTAGCCCAATATGCTTTTTGGTGTATGAGTAAAAGTAAATGAAAGCACTAATTTGATTGCAATTATATAGTAAAGTTCTTGCATGAGTATGTATGTGAGTACATAACTGAGAAATGCATTGTATTTCTCAATAACTTATTTATTGAATCTAATAATACTTTATGTCTAAAAGATTCAAAATTGGAATTGCATCTTTTATTCGGCTGTCAATTAAAGTCTAAGATTAGTAAATTCCTTGCTACTGTCTAAAATTCAAAATCTTTAAAGTTGTTTTTTTTCTCAGGACCAGAATCTCCTGATTCTGCCTTGTGGTCTAGGCACTATGTCACCAGAAGAAAAAAAAATCAGAACATTAAACCTGGTTTGCTCCCTCAAAACATTTTAACCCTATGGATTATAACTACTTTATGCTGAACTGAAATGTTCAAAGTGAGCATTTATATTGTTTTTTTTTACAAAAAATACATAAAAACCTTCAAAGGAAAAGCAAATAAAAGGTCTGGGTACTAATGCTGTCTTATCTCTCTGGGTTTAGGCAGGGTTTTTGCTGGCTGCTTTTGTTTCAACTTCAGACATGCAGCTGTTAAATATCACCGATCAGACATGTGGTATCAAGAGCTCAGATTACTTTTGCAATAACTTAGACCTCCCCCCTCATGAGCTCAGTCTCAGTTCGTTAATATCAAGTAGCAGCACTCACATCTCTCTGATTTGACTGCTGGCAAACTAAATGTTTGGTCAAAGGTGCCAAATACTCACCAGTCACCCTGATGAGACTGGAATTGTTATGACTGCTGATACTGGAGGCTTATTTAAGAAAAGTGTGTAACATGTAGCTCTGTGCTTTCCTATTTCAGGTCATTCATCCAGCAACCTAATCATTTTCCGGGGTTTCTTTGTTTTGTTTTAAAGCAGCTGTTTCCCAAAATAGGAAGTCTCTGTTCTTAGCTGTGCTCCTTCTCCTCTCTGTGGGTTTAGAAATATGTAAACAACCAGGAGATTGTCCTTGTCTGCTCACTGTAGCTTTGTCACATGGCTTTTTTTTTTTTTTTTTTTCTGTCTCTTTCACTTTGCGAACCAAGGCCAAGAAAGGAAAGGTGTAGCGTGTCTGGTGGGCTTACAGACAAACAAAATTCCTGGTTGTCTTTGGAGTCTGTTGGAGAACAAACCAGTTCAAGATTAATTGAGCTTTGTGACCTAATACATTGGGTCACAAAACAAAAAATCCTCAGTAGGATACTGAGCATATTTAAACAATGCTCAGTATCCTACTAAAGGGCTAAATGTGTGCCGTGAAAATTTCCCACACATCATTACACCAACAACCCTTAAAATATAAAACAAAAAATAAACAATTGCTTTTTTAATTCAACTTTCTTGCTTGGTATATCCAGAGAAGTATTTACTAAGTACGAGAATAACAAATCATTAAGTAGGTTGGTGGGTAGGTATAAGGGTAAGGGGGATGGCATCAGCAGCGCTGCTGGCTGTTGGGGCTTGTCTTTTTGGGCATATTGAGGAACCATCTTGTAAAAATAGTACGAACAAAGCAAGATCTCATTAGCTCTTTTCAAATACAGCTCTAAATAAGCCTGGATCTTTTTTGTTGTACCGTACATAAGTGTCCTTTAGGAAAGTCAGAAAGGGGGCTCTAATTTGAGGGGTCATTGATGCACCTTGGATGCACTGATCTACATTTAATGGTTTGGATTATGGTCTAATCTTATATAATCTTATATATATATATATATATAGATATATATATATCTATATATATATATATATCTATATATAGATATATATATAGATATATAGATATATATATATATATATCTATATATATATCTATATATAGATATATATATATATATATGAATATATATAGCTTAAATCTTGTGATTTTGAAACAGATCATTGTTTCTGATCAAACTGAGATGTCGGTTTAACAGGATTTAGTTGCTGTCACCATGTGGCTTGTCTGGTGAAGCAAGTGCAAGATGATGTTAAATTGATAGTTTATAGACTTCTTGTTTCACATTTTTGGTACCCATAAGAAAGACAAACAACAGACAAGAACAAGAAACAAACTATTTGTAAACAATGTAACAACTTGCTAACTCCTAGCAGCTGACATAATTAAACCTAATCCTATGTGTTCATCAAATGCATAGCTGACATGTTTGCTCTCTGCAGCTCTCTGAACAAACTGAGACACGTCTGGTGGCACAGACTTGTTCTAGTATGCTCAAAGCTTTAGAGAGCGTCAGGAGGATGCAAAGTGGTTGGTCTTATTGAAATAATTTGACATTTTGCTTTTTGTACACTAAATTATGTCAAAAGAAGCACATAACCAAACCTTACTCTTAACACTGATGCAAAAACTGTGCCTCTTCGTTTTTGTTTTCAAGAAATGTTGAAATTTTGACTTTTATGTATGAGAAAACTACATTTATTTTGATATCTGTGTTATCTATGTTACACTCTGTTTGGTCAGCATCAGCAACCAAACATAAACAGTCACAAACGTAGAAAAGGCTTGTTTTTGAATATGATGCACCAAAGTGTAAAATATATTTTTAATAGCTATTTTAATCTCTTAATTTGTTGCTGTGACTAATGTGCAGCTTCAATAAAATCTAAAAACATTACTTGAGGCAAGACAAGGATGTTTGAGCTATGTAGTAAATTAGTCGATCCTCCCCCCCTGCAGCAGCTGCTCCAGCTTCCTGTACTGGTGTATGCTGCCCTTACTTGTCTGCCATGAAAAACTCCCTGTGCACTGACTTTCCAAAAGGATTCTAACTTTGTGTGCTTTCAAACTCCCCATGTGAAACCTGCATCATAGACCCTTAACTGGACAGGAGTTCAGAAGAAAGGAACCTTTTGGTCGACTCTTACACTTGCCTATTTTTTCTCTCATATTTACTTCTACAGACACATTGCATGTGTGAAATGTGATTCCCTTGTTTGCTAGCTTTTGACAGGTATTGGCAAAGAACTGTGTACCTTTTTCTGTTATATATCAAGTGTACATTTAGGATTTAGTGTGTTGTGCTGACAGCATGGCACCTAAAACCAATGGTAGTCATAGGCATTTTTTTGCCCTTCAGCAGAGAAATACGATGGAGATAAACTTATTACATTTGCTTTCACAGCTTGTTTACAGAGTGCACCTTTGTGAAGCATGACAAAGATGCTGTGATTTACAGGAAGCTTGTGCTTTAAGATGTAAAAAAATAATTACCACCCTACCAAGTGGCTTGTGATTTAAGTACCTCCATAATTGAAGGCCGCACATCTGTGACACAAACATCGGGGGATGGCGTAAGAGAGTCTAACAAAAAGGAAGAAGGGGTGGGAAGGGGGGCTTCACCTCACATGTGGTTAAGTCTGCGTTTGGCCACCTTGGTCTGTGCCAGTAAAGAAACCTGGGGCGAACATGATCCAAGACCCTCTGGATTCCCAAAGGAGAGCAGAGAGCATTGTGCAGTTTGTAACTCAAGACCCCTGACATGAATAGAGCTGGAGGGATAATGACTAATCTGTGATCATCACATTGGGCATGTTCCTCCTGTTGTTTTCCATGGTTTATTTGTTGGTTTTGTTTGCTTGCCCTCATGTTGTTCCATGTTGTATTGTTTTTATCTTCTGTTTTTTTTGTTCCTCATAAGGTGAACTTTCCTCTTTTTGTCATAACAGAATGGTCAGTTTGCTTATCCATGTGCCATCAAGCAGAATGTCTTGAAACAACATTTAAATTCAGATTATGGAGGATATAACCAACCTAAAAAGAGAGTGTCTTTAATCGGAGTGTGTGGTACAGTTCATAAACTCAGCATACACACTCTCCCTTTTGTAGTTTAAAATGCCTCAGGCATTTGGTCTTGTAGTCTCTCTTTGAAATCATCTGATATTATCTTCTCATCTCATAAATATTTAATCCAGATGCATCACATACACAGGGTATCATGACTTTTACCAAAACAGCTGCCCTTCAACTAACTGAAATAGAGTCCAAATTTGGCTCAGTTTTCTGTGGGTTTGTCTGAAAACACTCCTCTGTATCAGTCCTTGACCTTTGTACTGTCTGTTTTCTCATAAACTATTCATTTCCTTCCCATCAGAGATCAAATGAATATGAAGGGAATATGTCAAACTAAGTCTAAGCCATCTCCTTAAATTGTTGTAAAATTCACAAGAAATAATTGTTTCTGCATTTTTCCTCCAATTAATTAGAATGTTTTACTTTTTTTTGTCTTGCCTGGTTTAGATTAAATGGAGTAAATTTTTCATTGCATCTAAATAGTGGAGTCTTTGCATTTAAACAACATTGATCATTTTGCCATATTTGATCTGTTTGTCCCTGACTTTTTTAGATTACAAATAAGATTATTTTATGTGAAGTACTTCATGCTGACCATAACTTTATGAGATAAAGTTATGGCAGGTTTGGTTTGATTAGAGGTCAGACTGTATTTTATTTTATAGTAATCAACTGAATCTGAACCACAATTAACAGTAAAAAGCTTAATATATATTTTTAGGAAATGGTATACAGGTAAATTGAATTAAATTAATTCTGGAATAGTTGAGCATATTACATCTATCTCATTAATTTATCAAAATACTTAACAACCAAGAGAAATACCTGCATTGGTTGATTTTTTTGGTATGAAATGGAGTACGATGTCTGCCTGGAGACATCTGGAACTAAATGACGTGCATTAGATCTTATCTGTTACTCTATTAATCAATTATGACCAAATGGTATTTTACGACCTGTGTGTGTAGTTTTAAAAGCTACTGAAAATTTAAAAAAGGAGCTTTAAGAATATGGTGGAACCTTATTTTTCAGATGTGTCAGTTGATTCTGAAAAAGAAAATTAAAGGTTCATTAGCGCTGCCAGCAAGAATACAGCTAAGCTTGGTTCTGAAACTGTGCTTGAATTATGTTGATGTTATTGTTATTGTTGCATTAATGTGGCATTATCATATAGCTTGAACCTTAACATAACATGGATGTACTTCAGTCAACCATGTCAAATCTTCAGGCTGAATATTTTCTCTTGAAATTTGAATCATATGTTTTATAGTTCTGTCTTTCACCTGAAATAGCTTCATCTTAAGTTTTTAAAATAATCCTTATATCACTTGGAAACGTTTTGGAGACATCATATAGGCTATTTCACAAACCTCAATAACATATAATAGGTAGATTTTAAGATGTTCCAGTATTAATGAGTAATTAATTATAGATAGATGAATGGATGGGTCAAACTGTCTCAGCTAAAACTGCAGTCTCTCCAGCATTTAGTTCTTTTGCCGACTCCATCATGTCACTGGCCCATTTGTCAGAGTTTTATTGACTCAGTACTTCTGCCCTGGGGTCATTTTCAGTCAGGTGGAGTGTCGTTATCTTCTCATTTGAAAGACAATCACTTTGAGATTCTATTTGTTGTTTTACACGTCAATGGAAGCCTTTCAAAAGCAACAGACTGCTTTTAGTGTGTCTGTCAAACTCCGCGCTGTGCTGAGAAGTTCCTGTTATGCTGCTGTCAGCTACACCTCCTCCATCCTGAGGCAGCACATCAAAGGACAGCTTATAAAATGGACTCTTTTATATATTTTATTTTATTTTTTTACCTGGTTATCACATTTTATATCTCACTCCGGTAGTTACTGTAAGGCTGAAATTATGCCCAATGTTTAGAGATTTAGTCATTACAGTGAGTGAAAATACCAGTTGGAGGTCCCGACCATCTGTCCTTTCACTGAATCCCAAAGGCTGTGGTGATCAATACTGGTCAAGGGGCAGATGACACTTTTAAAATAGACAAAAGGTGCTTTTTACAGTGTACTTTCATCCTTCTGTTAGAAGACAAAAGAGGCTAATCTAAAACCATATAAACAGATGCGTTTTAGAAGATGTCCTTTGACTTCTATCTAGTCAACGGATATTTACCATGTTTGTATGTCTGACTTGTACAGTTACTAGTGGCTAAATCCCAATAATATAGCACAAATAATATGCATTTTTCAAAACTGATATTGAATTGACTGGATTAAAATATGAAACCAGACTCTGACCTTTTCCATTGTTTCTGTGATGTAGATCTGTCATCACTATTAGCTGATTAAGACACAGCAAGAACCAAATCTTCACTTCTTCCTTAAAAAAAATACAATATTTCATTGTTTACTGTCCATTTTTACTGAATGTTACTTTCTCAGGTTACCTACATGTAACCATCGGAGGATACTTCTGATTACAGCTCGAAAAACTCTTTCTTTTGTCTTTGCAGTAAATCATTAAGAGCGAATGTGTGACAAATATTATATTTTATACATGTGGACCAACATAATTTGCTTCTTTAGCCCCATGAACCTACAGTTTGTTTTAGTTTTTCGAACAGGGAGCATATGCAGAAATAGTGGTAGAGACAGATTTAAATTGTAAATGTTTAGTTGTTATCCATTCAATGAGAGGAAAACAAGATGCATGCGTTAAGAAAAGAACTGACTTCTTAGCAGAAATAAACTGTATATAGTACCTGATTAGCCTAATATTAGATTAGTACATGTATTTGAGTGTCAACAGCAGCTAACAGCACCCTGACTTTGAAGCTCAGATATGGTCAAAAACACGACGCAGGGCTTTAAGTTGCCAGAATGTCTGCAGAAAGAGAAGCAACGACAAGACAAGCTAAATGAGATTAAGAAATGAATACGATGTGAGGAGGCCACACAGATTCACCATCTGACTTCCCTAAATCTCACTTGGAAGCCATTTAAAAGAAAAAAGCTGCCTTTGAAGAAACAAGCCTCCAGCCACAGCGGGTTGTAAAAACGTTTCCAATGTTGAAATTCTGGGCCGATAATGAAGCAGAAAAAAAGCCTCTGCAGAGGTACAATATTTCATGAGGCACAATGTAAATGGGATGGCTTATGCTTTAACTCAGATTACTGGTTCCTTAAAATCTGTTTTAAAAGCAAGAATGAAGTAAGCGCCCTGTGATCAAAGCATTATGACTTACTGCTTCATAACATCGTAAAATTTTTCATATTGACTTCTTTTCAGACTGGAATGCTGCTTGATTGTTTTTACAGTATTTGGCCCCTTACTGTAATATTTCCAGGCTCCCATAGATACTGTATGTGTTGGACAAGGCATCCATTTTCATGCTGCATCAGTCATGATTTTAAATGTACTGGCAGCTAAAGAACTATAAAGTGATGCAAATGATCAATGCAGGTTTATTATTAAAGTAGGTATAATGTGGCTTAGTTGTTAAACTGTATTAGTTTTTCAATTAAATTAACTCTAGAATGAGAACTCAACAAAAGAAAATGTACAACCCATTTAGGCTCTGCTCAGGCAGCCAGAGGGATAGTCAGCTTCTCCTGTTCTGACAGCGCCGCTGTCTGCCACAGATCATTTTGAGATGGGCTGGTGACTTCTGGAAGTGGGATTTTCAATTTACAAACGATGCTTCCACTCTGGATTTGGAATCAAGTAATGTTCGTATAGGTAGATATTAAACAAATGTCCAAAGTGAATGCAGGAAACATTTATTCTTGCATAGATTTACACAATAAAAGACAAAAGTAGTATGATATTCAATGCAAACTAAGTTTATTTATAAGAAAATAAGACAGTCTTCTTGATGGGATCTGTCTTCTTCTTACTGAACCTAGCAGAACGCAGCTCTCTTTTCCGCAGCATGTTCTTCTGGGAGGAGTCATCGTATGGGACTAACTGCAGGAATGAAAGATTATTGTGAAATGAGCAGTGGCCAGGCAGGGACATGTAGGTGAAAGGTAAAGTTTTGGAGCTACAGTTCTTATGACCATTCTGAAACCTTTAACAGAGCAATAATGAAGAATATAATGAAGTCATCTTTGATAATTTTGACAAAATCATATGTTTTTGTGGTATTGGAAAGTAAGTTGTTTTTTGAGATTAGCTTCATGTCTGTTTAAGTGGGAGGAAACAAACCAACAATGTGTACGTGTTTGTTGTTGAGTGTATATGGCTCATTTTAGAAGATTATAAACTACTGGCTGGCTTCAGATTTGTCAGGAAGAGACGGGGAGCTCTTCAGACTTCCTGTCAACAAGAGGAAGTTTGGCCAGATATTGGGGAACTTCAAATCTCAAAATATCACTGACAGAAATTATAATAGGTGCTTCTTGTCACTGTTTGAAAAAAGGAACAGATTCTAATTTTTTTTTTTTTACTCAGAAGGATGTTTGCTTTATGACATCAGATGAGTGGAAGTAAATTCAACATAGTGACCTTTTGTGATCATGGCAAATTGCTACTTGTTTTCATGTCCAAACAAATGTCATTTGTGGTCCATTTTTTATTTGTATTTTAGTCTGAAAATCCAAATGTAATGTCCTTTTTATTATTTCCATACTCAACCATGCCTGGATCATTTTCGCTTACTTCCATGCCTCCTTTAATTTTTCATTTCCAGTCAAATTAGATATCTATTTTTAATCTGGCTACTATAAACACTGAGAAATAAGCTTGTCCTACCTTTTGCAAGTTGAACACTATAATAAACTTTAAGCAGTATTTAGGAGGGATGTGTTAGTTGGTACTGTTTATGTAACATAAACTATAGACGCTAATATGAATAGGTTCTACAGGCAGAAACCTTATGATATCTGTTATCTAGTATCCATCTTGTGTGCTGCAAGTTATTTGATAAAGGATTGCCTTAATATTGTTTCCTACTGATAAATCATATTTCACTCTTTTGTACTGATTCGTTTTAGTTTGTTCTTAAAGGAGAACAACATTCTGGTTCACATTTCTTGTCTTTTCCCTAAAGGCAAATGTTCTGCTGGCACATTGCTGTTTTATTGTGGCAGCTCCATAAAAAAGTTGTTGTGCTTGTGGGAGACCATTTGTAATTGTTTCCAGCAGCATGTTTGGTCCCAAGATTCTTGCAGTTTTTTTTGGTTTGCTTTTAGCTTCTAGCCAGCTTAGCTGAGTATCTGGACTAAGATATCATTTGGTTTACTTCAAGTTTTTGCCATACTTGTGTGACTGGGGCTAGAGGAAGAGAGGAGTCAGTGTAAAAATAGGCTGCACGCTTGCTCTGTATTGTGTAGAAACAGCGTTTACACACAAAGGCACGGCTGAAAATAGCTGGCATGAGACACTTAAAGTCCATTTTGTTTTACCGCAATGTTGCTGCTTTAGCAAAGAGTCTTTTTTCCTTTCATTTTAAGTTGTTTTGCTCATGAATAGTTTCAGGTTCTTATAAAATTTTGCAAAAACATTTAAAGTATGCTAACAATGTTATGATGTGCATCCTGCAAATGAGCTGTGCTTTGTCTAAAAACTGGGACAAAGCACATTGACAGACATTTAAACTTTGGGAGATGTGTGCTTCAAGTGCTTCTCCATAACCCCGAACTCCAGTAAGTGGTGGGAGTTGTGAGGGCTAGTCCACAAAGTTCCCCTTGGCTGCTGTAGCAGAGATAATTGGAGCCAGGTTCGGCCGAGGTTTTGGTATTCACAACCCGGGCCAAGTTTTGGTCTTCACAGCTTCTCTTGCCAGACAGCGCTTGTGAGTGAGCAGAAGCGTCTGACCAGGCGACATATTTTGACTTACTTTCTGCATGTGAGGAATTCTGACCCACTTTAGTCTGATGGTGTTTATTCTTTATGTCTTCTACATGTGGATTATGATGTTTAGGGTAAACATTTGCTGTTTATGTTGCAGGAGTTACATTAATCTGTCTGGGTTTGTGTTGTGCCGTGGTTTGGGGGTCTTGAGTTCATCCTGCTGGAATAGTGACCCTGTGCTCATCTGATGGGAATGGCCAAGTTTGATGGCAGGAGATTTTACTGATGATTAGAAAAGAAGCATGAACTACAACTGAAATCTTAGTTTTTAAGTTTACATGTGTTGGTGTAGGCTTGATTCTTTTTGATTTGCCTTAATTATTGTGACTCTTCAATACAGCTTGCAGTGCTGTTTTTAATAAATTTACACCAAATATTTTATATCTTTTTGGAAAAAGGATAACAGTTAATACTGTATTAAAACAAATATAAATTGCTTGTGATGTGTTTTATGATGGTAAATTGGATGAACATATTACAAAACTCTTTAAAGCAACACACAGCAGATTAGCTATAGTGTATAAGTTGGTTAAAACATCTGATAAACTGTTCAAACAACATTTAAAAAAATGGATATAAACAATGGTTAAGAGACCATGCATATGGAGCTAAGGAGACACATGAAGCTCTAAATATGCAGGTTTTAGAAGCATGTTTAAACAAAAAAATACTTTTTGTATCTAGTATTGTGCAGAATTGTTAGCCCAACTGCAGACTTGTCTGACTTTATCTCATAATTTAGGTTTTTATTCTTTAAAAGAAATATGTATAAAACACTATTTTCCATATGCTTGTTTAATATGTTAACCACATGTACACATATGTGAAGGTTAATATTTTAATATTTTATTTGACCTTAATTTATACAAGTCAAATCCTGTTGAGAACATAAATTCTCATTTTCAAGACAGATCTGTTCCAACATTATACACTTCAAAACACTTGGTGTCAATGTATATGCAACCAAGAGGTCTGGCAAAGAAATGCCAGTTTTCTTATGCAAAAGGGTTTTTTCAAGACATCACATTGTGACCTATGGAGTCATGTTGACTGGTTTGTGACTATACAACCTGACATGCAACAAACTGGGATCCATTGCAGATTCTAAGACATTTCTATCAGAATCAGCATTGACTTCTTCAGCAATTTGAGCTGCAGGAGTTTGATGGACCATTCGGGCCATCCTTTGCTCCCCAATTGCATTGGAAATCTTGGCAGCCCATAAACCTGTTGCCAGTTTATTACTGATCTTTGCATAGACCACTTTTGGTAGATATTGACCAATGTAAACTGGAAACCCTCCAGGAGAGCTGCAGGTTTTGACATATTCTGACCTGGTCACTTACACTGGGTCAGAACATGAACTTGCTCAAATCCCTACATTTCCTCAACACGTGAGCTTTGATGAACTCTCATCTTTAGTACATCACCAAAGGTTATTTTTAAAAACTTTAGTGTTCTCAATGTTCTTTGAGGTTGTCCTTTTTAAATTGCTCTGCTATTTTATTATATTTTCCAAGCTCACATTTTTAGGCTGCTAAGATTTCATGTGTCTCACATTATTCTGAAACTTTGACAAAGATGGAACTTCAGAAAAGCAAAGTCCCACTACAGGAAGCACCTTCTTGACCTTTTTGTGGGTTTTTGGGGCCCTGCTGATTGTTGTCAGCTGGTATGCTCTGCACACCCGTCACACCAAGCCGTCCTTCGTCTGTCAGCTTGTTCTGTGTTTATGTATAGCGGTGTAATGTGTAACTAAGTAATGTGTCTATTGACAGGTCGCAGGAAAGAAGTACACCCTGTGGGATGATTTCCTTGTTGAAGGAAGATGTTGCAATCAGCAGGAAATGACCTTGGCAGATCTCATCCAGCATGTGAAGGTACTGCAAGGAAACACACATTTTTTTATACCCGCTGCTTCAGAATGCACTTTTTATTTGTTTTCCTAAACTTGCTCGCCTTCCTACAATGCACGCAATGTGACAATCACTATTGTTTGAGGCAATTGCCCTATTTAATTCTGCTTCTAACAATTTCAATATAATTGTCTACATTTTACATTTTCTACATTGTAGCCAGTAGAAGTTCAGCAAAGAGGCCTATTGTGGCTACTTTCTTTATTTTTCAGCTTGAATAAATGCTATAGAATGGGTTGAGATGGAAATCGGAGATGAATTGAACCAGCAGTGATGCACACAAAAATGCTGTCACTAACCTCATTGTTTAGGTACCAGAAAGCACTTGATCGGACTAAACTTTGCCTTCAGAAATGCTTTAATTCTTCATGGTGCAAATTCAGAGCTACGCCGAATTGTTTGATACTAGTTAATGCATCTCTCTCCTGACACCTCAGAATTACACCCCATTTCTTCTCATCTGTTTTCAGCACCTTCAGCATATTTGTCTGCAGGGATTCTACTAATGTGTTCATGTCCATGTACATATCATCCTGCCTAAGGGTATCTGTCCCCATACAGAAGTATAAATATTGTTTATTTTATGCAGGAAACAAATGGCTTGACCATCTGCAGCCTATTTTATGGAACTGCTATACTATACAACGGACACGAAGACAGGCTGAAAATGAGGTAGGTCCAGTAAAAATGATTCTGTAAGATGTCCCCTCAAGGCTGCACTCGCAGCAGTCCAGCGCTCAGACCACATCAAAAAAAGCTCCTTTGTTTGTTCTGAGTCCTTATGGAAGAAGGAGTTGTTTCCGCAGAGCCTGTGAGAATAGACCCTGTTGACACACTGTCACATGCATCACTGCACACAGGTGACCGAGACATCTCCTCAGGTTTCTGTTTGTTGTGCAAAAGCGTTAAAGAGTTTAATTAGAGTGAACTTTTGCATCCTAGAAGCCACGTTGTTTGGGCCTGTTTAGTTCTGTTAGATACCCCTGGGGAGATGAGTCAGTTGTCTAATGGTGTGAAACGTTCTTAACCCCACACGGTTTGTTTTGATTATTTCAGGATAGGATAGATGAATAAACCTCAGGCAAATTCAGACTCAAGGTGTTCCTCTCTAGTTTTTTGTAAAATTTGATGCTGCTGATTGTTGGTATTAACTCACAAATGTTGACATTTGAGTCTCTATGGAGTCGTTGTGGTGGCTAGATTAAGCTCCAGGAAGAGAGGCAGAATGCCACGGACACCAGGCTTTACTTGATAACTGTCCACAACAGCAGCCACTTCCTGTGCAGTCGCCCTGCCCTGAGCTTCCTGTGTCAAGTCACTGAAAGTAGAATGAAAAACAGAAAAACTGACAAAAGGTAACTAACGAAGCACAAAATGGATAGGAGGGCATTTCTTGTTATTTAGTAATTAATTGGTAACACTTTTAATATAATTCATTATATTATGAAGATGCTAGGCAAAAAAACAAGACCCATATTTACCTAACAAATTTAGCGGTGTTTTATAGGAGAGGTAGATGTTCACTGCAACAGTGTTTTTCTTTTTACTATGACTTAGCCAAGACATATTATAAAGAGGACAGGTTGTAAGTGGATCAGGCAGAGTGTTTTATGGATTGGGACCGGACTGCAAATGCATTCACTAATTAGTTTGTATTGCCCCAAACTAATTTAGGCAGACGAGAACTTGAACAATATCCAACATCTAGAGTCTCACTGCAACTTGAAACCACAGACTTAAACATATTGTGTTGGGACTTTATGTGATAGATAAACGCAAAGTAGCACATAGTTTTAAAATGGAAGGAAAATGGTCTATGTTTTCCAAATATGTTTACAAATGAAAAAAAAATCTACAAATGTGCCATACGTTTGTCTGTGCAGGATTTAATATCATTAAAAATCCAGCTGTTTTGTGAAGACTCCACGGGTTTGTTAGAGAACATGTGTGAGCAAACAGTGAAGATCAAGGAACATAGCAGATAGATCAGGGGGAAAGTTGTTGAGAAGTTCAAAATGGTGTTAGGTTATAAAACATTGAGCTTCTCACAGACACCTGATCAGAAAGAGTATTGCAAAATGGCAAACAAAATAGCAAATCTACCAAGACACAGTGGTCCACCTAAACTAACAAGCTGTGCAAGGACACCAATGATCAGAATGCCCTTTCTGAAATAATGGCAAGAAGAAAGCAGTTGTTTCACATGTTCATCTGTTAATAAAAGAAAGTCTAATCCTAAATTCATCATTTCCATTTGGAAAAAGATTATAATATGCGAGAATATATTTTGCAGTGTGTCCAATTTGGTGAAAATGGTGACGAAGAAAGAAATCCCTCCTCATAAGAAGATGTTAGAGCTGATCCCTTCGTTTGATGAAGATGAGGACTGTGAGACAGTACCTACCATCAGGTACATGCTCCTGTGATGAGTTTTACAAAGAACAAGGTTTTCTGATTCCACGCTCCTGAGAAATTATTTTACTTAAAAAAAATAGTAATGATTAGAACTAATATAAAGCCATTTTAACCAAAGATTGCTATGTGAACTTAAACAGTTAGTGTTTCCTTAAAATTCTACCAAATACAGATATTTCTGAACTGCAATTTGCATCATTCCTCCGTTTTATTGTTTGATAAAATTAAACTTTTTTGATGTTGCTCTTGTCACTTTCTGTTTTTGTGTTGATTTTCAAACAGACATTTTTCTTATGGAGTACCTTGTCCTAACATGTGATTTTGGAGATTTTAATGTGATTTTATTAATAATAGACCAATGCACAGTTCCTACCTCCAACCCTCAAAATAATAGTGGAAGCAAAGTAATACCTCAACTACTTGTTGAGTATACAAGCTTCATTACCAAGTCAATTAAACAGAAGTCTAACACCAACTGCTACTGAAATATTGTTTTTATTCATTTGTTTCATGTAATACAAGACTTATAGCATAAGTTTTCTTTTACTTTTTTAAAATTTTAGTTTGATTTTTTTGTTGATTCACAATCTCAGCTGGTATACGTCATAAAAATGTGATTTTACTCTACAGGATGTTAACTTGAGGTTGCATATAGTTACTGTTGTTTGATCAGGGGTCATAATACTGGGAACAAGTCAGCTGCTTCAAATGGAAATTATAACCTAAGTCAGTGTAAATATGGTGAATCATAAAATCTGGGTGCTAGGATATGTGTTTTTATTTACTTATTTAGAATTAGTAAGTATTGCGACATCTCTTTAGTTTTCTTAAAATCTGCCTTGACAACAGATATGAAAGACAGACTGAACTTTATATTTTCCCACTGAGCTGTTGGATTTTCTTCCTACCCTTTAAAGTAGATCTTTAGGTTCTTTGCTGCTACATTCAAATCTGGTGATTTCTGTGTAGTGGCAGATGTTTTTTGGGTAGATGGAAACATGTGGGTATAAACTGGCAGAGGAGTAAGCTGACCCGCTGCTGAGGACACGCTCCCCTCCCAGCCTCCTCTACAAGGCCTTCATTTGTCCTCAGATGGGCCGTGTTTGTCCTGCCCTTAAGCTCAGCCTCACATTGTGTTTCACTCCACACTCTCAAATTAACATCTAGACACTTTAAAAACATGCACTGCTTACTGCTTGGTTACATTATTAAGATGGAATGTGAGTTATTGGTGTGGTAACTCAACCTACACACTGAAATATCTGCACTGTGTAACAAATCAGAGATGTGATTTGTCATTAAAGAAAAGAAAGGTCTCCATGGGGAACATATTGGTTGTGGATTTTTACTTTTATTCTCCCATAAATATTGAGCACATTGTTCAATAAATATATAAAAAACTTTTATTTATGACATTTTACCAGAACAGTCTGATTTAAATGTGTTTGGACGAGACATCGCATTCAAATATATCCAATGATGTCGTTGCATATGATGGGCTGCCGGCTGCCCGTCTTCATGAGTGCAGAGAACCTGTAGAAATCGGTGTCCAGCTGATGCAGGCCTGTGTGAGACTGATGGAAGAAGGGCTTGAGAGGCTCAAATCCCACAGGACAGGACATCCTCTGAGGAGCCTCCGCTGCTCTTCTCAACCGTGTGCAGTTTGCTGGTTTCGGCCGCAGCTCCACGCCTTTAGACATCCCTGCCAACTTCCGCCGCATGTTGCCAAAAATGTCTCTTGCAAGACGTCGCCCCGAGCAGGGCTTCATCTCAGCTGGTTCTGGTAGATCAGGTAGGTCCATCCAGTTCTTTATGAGGTCAGCAAAGCTGTTGTCCCCCAGAACCAGCGGTTGCCTGTTCCTGCTGCGGCTCAGCAGCGACGTGGTCCAGTCCTCCGAATCGCTCGATTCAAAAGAAGTCCAGCGCTCCAAACAGACGTCAGACGTTGACTTTGGCCTGGCACGGCCGGAGGTTCCTCTGTTTGTTCGGACGCAGGCGGCGGAGGAGACTCGCACGTTTCTGGTCCTTCTCAGCACCACACCTTCATCCTGCCAGGAAGCCTCGGAGAAACCAGAGTCCAAATCCACGCTCTTCTCGCTGGCTGGGGAGCCCCGCGCCAGCCGATCGGGTTCCCGCTGCTCTTCCTCCTCCTCCAGCGGGTTGGCCAGGCAGCAGGCGGAGTCGTAGGTGCTGGCCTCGCTGGCGTCAGACACACGGAGGCGAGTGACCCGCTCCTGCTGCGCTCTCTGTTTGCAGAGCCTTGTGACAGCGAAGGACTGGTCACACGGCTCACTCAGCGGCCTCGGTCTGCTGATCTGCTTCAGGTCCTGCAAGGACCTCATCATAGACTGCATTTGGTCCCGGAGGCAGTCGGTGGAGTTTCCCAAACACAGCTGCACATGGAGAAACAGACAAATACGCAATTACACTTGCAAAACTTACAAGACAAATTATAATCAGTTTTGCAACCGCAACAACAAAAGCATTAAGACATGGAACTTTTTCCACATTTCATCATGTTACAACCTCATACTGTAATAGATTTTATGAAGATTTAATGTGATAAATCACATTAAATTTATCACATTATAAACTCTTAAGTGTGCGTCACTTAAGAGTTAAATAATGCACACTAGTGCATAATTTAACTCTTCCTAAAAATTAGTCAGATTGGACGTAAATTGTCTGTAATCAGTTTTTTCTAGATTTTGACAGTCTCTTTTAGCTGTCAGGTTTTCTTCCACAGGTGCAGCACATTTAGCTCTATGAATCTTTCCTGTTCCTGCTGAAGCATAATCACCCCCACAGCATTATACTGCCACTACAATATTAACTGAACAGCGCTCTGTAGAGTTGTCAAAGCTGGGATACATTCTAGAATAAAGCACTACTTCAGCTCTATCCAGACATGTTTGCCTGTGTTCCTTGGTTTTTATGTTGCTCGCTAATTATCTCTAACAGGTGACTTCTGGAATCGTTTATTTTACAGGATTGTATTTATGGATATCACTTTAAAGGTCTCCAGTTACAAATACGTAACACTTTGAAATTCTCTAATTCTTATAAAGAACAAAAAAAAGACATTTTCTTTCTACTTCTCAGTTTTGTGTTTCTTTATGTTGACCTATCACATAAAATCCCAAAGAAAGGGTAAAGGAAAATGTAATGTAAATATCCTTTTGTGCTCCTGTAAATCTCTTTGCGATAAAGGCAAATCCTGATGTAATTTCCACAAAACCAGTAGGATTTTTATCAGCTGAGATCACTTGCCAACTTTCTGAACTCCACTGCGTCCAGTACGAGCCAGAATTCACAGCACAGGATGCACATTTTTAAAATGACATTTAAAAATCTCTGCCTCCTAATCTTAAGAGGGGAAGTTTTGAATAAAGTGCAGCAGAATCTGGGCTGCGGCGTGCTGGCTCACATATCCTCCCTGGACTCCTTCGGCCCACAGGATGTCGAGTGCTGTGTTTAATACAGCAGGAAATGACAGCAACCCCATGGAATTGCACACAAATCTTGCAAGCATAGTGGATAATCCCCTTTTGCAAGTTTCAAAACAATATCCTGATACTTTACAATTCTTTATTTAAAAAAAACAACAGATAAATTCTCATCATTTGCAGTCCCCAAAAGTTGTTTTTCATTTTCCCCTTAAGCATTAAGTTCTGCCTCAGAGTATGGACACCACAATGCCACGATGTTATCACAGCTGTGGGTGCTGAACCATTTGGCCCTCAAGTACAACTTATCAGACATAAAGAGACACCCACAGGGAGACTCGTTAAAGTCCCCCTGTTCCTCTTGGCTGCTTTCACACAATGGGGAGAGGTAATTCAGTTACACTATGCATTTGCCTGGAACACTTCAGTGTGAGTAAACTACAATTTGTGGGGAGAAGCATGCCAGTGTCTCACAAATCATTGAAGAAAAACTAAATAGGTGAAGTTTCTGGCATTCACTTAGACCTAAATGCTGTACCTTTTTGCCTAAAAAGAAAAGCGGAAAAAGATCAGAGGAAAATAAACTTACCATTTCTTGCTAGAAGATTTGCTGAAGTCTCAATCCCCAGTCTGTTTTTTTTTTGTTTGTTTGTTTGTTTGTTTGTTTGTTTGTTTTTCTGGATCAAAAACAAAAAGGAAATTTAGCCAAATAACAAGATTACGCACGTCCTAAACTATAACTCAACCAGAACTTTAGGTCAACCTTACCTTTAAAGTTAACTTAAGCGCAATCAACGGTCCAACACATCCAAGCTGATTCCAGGCGATGATGTGTCTCCTGGCACCAACTCCCTCCTTCAACACTCATGAAGCTCTGTCACATCAATTTGAGGACTCCCAACGTTTCTACTGCACCCAATCAGCGCAGAGCACTGAACAAAGCCAGCCAATAGGACGCTGTCTGAAACAGCGCAGTCGTGACAACAACTACAGCGTGTTACTGAGAGTAAATTTCACCGCGCTGGTCTATCTTCTCACTGCACATCTGGATCTCCACAAAAAGGAATCCAGACTTATAGTACAATAGAAACATTTTATCATTCGGAATCGTCTTATCACTGTTGACTGTAGTTTGTGACACTTTTGCTTGTAATACTTACCTTTTATTGGAATTTTTACAATGTTGTTTTGTGCACAGTATTGAATTCATTGTAATTTAACATCTAACATATTACCAGTATTGTAACAAGAAAGTTTGCAGCACTTGAAGCTGTGGTTTATTAGCAAAAACTACAACTCAGGTCACTAATTTTCACATCTAATAGTTTAAGATTATGATTCTGCTTAAAATAGAGCTTATGAATTAATATTTCTATCCGATTTAATTCAGAATCAATGTCATTCAAATATAGCTCAGAGTACCTTGGTCACTAAACTCCACGGCGCCACCTGCTGGATATTTTTCTCTATCCCTCAACTGTCATTTGAGTAAAAGCAAATAATTCGTTGGAAGTCTTTAATGCAAAACAATTGTTACAAACGTTATAATTCAGTCAAATGAAGTGACGGGTAACGTGGCTGTTTGCTTTCAGGGCACCTACTGTCCTAAAGTCCAAAATATTCTGTTTGTGAGTTTTAGACCAAATTTTAGTTTCAAAAATGAATTCTTAGCAACTCGAGAACTATGAAACCAAAAAAAATACTGAACCAGATGTGTTAAATTAACCAAAACCTGATAAGTATGTGTGGTATTAACAGATCCATCTCAGTAAATTTTAAGTCCTAAATATAAAATGTTAAATATAAATGTTTACTTTCAATTTTAAAAAGTTATTTTCAGTTATTCAAGCTGAAAAAGCAAAAACTTGTGTAAAAGTCATTAGACAAATGGTGTTGTTTATCTCTGTTCATTTTAATGTTTAAGACTCACAGCAAATGAAAAGCCAATATATACTTACCCAAAAAGATAAATATTACTTTACAAATGACCCAAAAACAGATTTTTGATACACAGTTAAGGAGAAGACTGACTTGACAGTTGTCTTAATGACTTCGTTTTGGTGTAGTCTAGTGGCAGCTAACTATAAAAAAAAATTATAATTGTGTCACCTTACTGATATACCCCAAGGACACATCCATCCATTATCTAACATACTTATTTCTTAAACCTTAAAAAGTACAGCATGACTTTATTTTTAAAAGGATTGTAGTTATTTTGTTAAAAACATTTATTTCTTAATTTTTTTTTCTTTTATCCCTGAAAAAAATTACTAAAATTAGGGGTGTGAGATTGTGTAAGATTTTTACAATTTTTTTTTGCAGAGGGCTGCAACTTCTCAAATCATTGGCCCAGATTCAGAGACGGAAGAAACAACTTTTACATTCTCTCTTAAAATATCACATTGAAGCTAAAAGTTAATGTGGTCAAACTTTATTTACATTTAACAAGAGAATCAGAATAATATTAATGAACAACGATCATACATTTGTCTTTGTGTGGTGTTGCATCATAAATATCAGATCCCGTGAACTTGGGTGGAATAAAAATAGCCCTAATTCACACAATGGAGATGGCATGTCTCTAAAGAACAAGTGTAAACAGATATCAAGGCACAAACATATGTTTAAAAAGACTTGGAATGAAAAGACCGACAGAACAATCCTTTTTGGGAACAGACATAACCATTTAAAAGTCTTACATATACCTTAAAAGTGACACATTAACCATTTCTGCTTTTTTTTTTTTTTTTTTTTACATGATGCTATGGGGTTGTTAATCAGTTTATGGGGGAGATTACAGGCTAATAATCTATGAAGGTTCATGCAGAATGATCCACTATACATGTGTGAATATTGACTCTGTGTAAACAGTGTACAAAAAAAACATTTATCCTTCATCCAGTTTCTGTTTCCATGCTTAATTTTCTTCTAAAAATAATCTCTGTGCAGTTATAAGGGTCTTAAAATGAATGTTAAAAGAAGTTCATGTGCTTTTTTATATATATAAAAATGTTTTTTTGTTTTGTTTCCTTTTTGTCAGCCAATATCAAGACAAAATTTATGAAAAATGAAATGAAACCATCAGAGCATGTGGCAGTAAAATGGTCAATTAATGATTAAACTCTTTCAAAATCTCCTCTATATTCACCACCATTGTGATGATAACATGTCATGTTTAGCATTTCAAACAAAAGCTACATAGATAATATGTTGTTACAGATCTTATTAAAGTGTCGCAGTTTAAAATTACAATATAAATTGTGTTTTAGGACCAAATATGTGTTTGTTTATTATGAATAAAAAAAACTCCCTACAAAGAGAAATGTGGATGAAGGTGAATGTGGATCAGTGATTGCAGAAGTTCTGGCAGGTTCCTCTTTCAAAAACAAAAATGAACACATCATGGTTTTCATTATGAAAAGCAGGAATCGTCACATGGCTATTGTAGTCTCTCATGCAGTCTGTTTGTGATGGGTGCTGTCCTGCACAAAGAGAAAGTAGAGAAATGTATTCAGACACGTTTACATTAAGCAAATCAAACTAAAATTACACATTTTAATCAACAGTGCAGACATTCAAATATGGTGTCTTCAAGTCTGGCTTAGATCAAATTGGTGATGCATGTTTTGCAAATTATGACGTCTCTTCTTAAAAAATTGTTACTGTGTACTACCATAGCAAAATTATTTCTCTCCTGCATTTTTAGAGCCTTTGTCTGCCTTCCTGTCTGTAAGTGAGCAACAAACCATCACAAAAATTAAGTAAAACACCAGATCAGGAATAAAATTGTGTAGAATAGGCAGGGTCAGGTGATAAAGCAACATCCTGAACTTTTAACATTTACTAAGCACTGTTTGATTCATTATCCAAAAATTGAAAGAATATTGCAAAACAGCAAACAAATTTCCCTTCCACGCAACAAAAATGCACTACTTTGTGATGGTCTATCACAAAGTAGATAGACCAACACTAACCACATTTAGTTTGTTATTGAAACTTGACAAAAAAAAGTTAAATGGGTAGGAATACGTTTGTAAAGCGTATATATTTTTATCAGAAGGCAGAGACTTTTCTGCAAACCCTTTCATTCTCATGTCTTACCTTTAGAAAAGACCACAGTCTTTCAGGTTATTCTTAATAATAACATCAGTGACAGCATCGAAGACAAACTGAACGTTCTTGGTGTCAGTGGCACAAGTGAAGTGGGTGTAGATCTCCTTGGTGTCCTTTTTCTTGTTCAGGTCCTCAAACTTGGTCTGGATGTAACTGGCAGCTTCATCAAACTTGTTGGCTCCTGGCAAGCAACAGTTAGAAAAGCATGAATTATCAAAGTTTTGGCGTTGATGTGCAGCAAGTTGTTGCAAGTGTTAATGATGTGCACCTGTGTATTCGGGGAAGCAGATGGTGAGAGGGCTGCGAGTAATCTTCTCTTCAAAGAGGTCCTTCTTGTTGAGGAAGAGGATGATGGAGGTTTCTGTGAACCACTTGTTGTTGCAGATGGAGTCAAAAAGCTTCATACTCTCATGCATTCGGTTCTAAACAAAAAAAAAGATGGTCATGGTCAACAGATTCAACTAGAGCCTAGTACTACTAGAGCCACTACTACTAGTGGTGCTTGGTAGCTTTTAGTAGTGCTAAAAGACATTTTGGGTTAAGCATTCATAAGGTACGTAAATGCAAATTTAAGTGTGATGTAAAGCTAAATAAATAAATAAATAAATAAATAAATAAATAAATAAATAAATAAATAAGATGAGTTATTTAATCCAAAAAAGGATCTTGCTTCAAATGGAAACCTTTTAAAGGAGCAGTATTATGTATTTTACAGGCACATAGTGCCATTTTATAGCACAATCAAGTAATAATCTTACCTTTAGTTGTTGTTAAAATGCTCAAACAAAATTTTGACTTGGCAATTTAAAGAATTAAAATTGGCCTTTGTCTCTTTAAGAAGCTCCTGCTCTCAACAATGCCTCTCCATTATGTCATTGATAGCCATTCATATTGTGTTCTGAGAAGTAGTTTGCATGACCAGCTCAGAGGACTTGCAGTTTCACCAGGTGTTTGCTAATTGCTGCTGCTGCTAGTCGGGTGGAGCTTAGTTACCCCTGAATGGGTGCTGAGGATTTCTCAAACATACATGAATACTCAAGATATGTTTTTGATGAGGAAATAATAAGGACTCAATAACATTCAAACTGGGGCGTGCTGTGGTGGCGCAGGGGTTTAGCACGCCCCACGTTTGGAGGCCTCAGTCCTCGACGCGGACGTCGCGGGTTTGACTCCCGGTCCCGGCGACCTTTGCCGCATGTCTTCCCCCCTCTCCCTCCCCCTTCCTGTCAGCCTACTGTCGCGAAAAAAATGCGAGCCACTAGCACCGCAAAAAAACTCTTCGGAGAAAAAAATGAAAAAAATAAAAATAAAAAATAACATTCAAACTGTAATTAACCCGTTCATTACTACACACCTTGTGCATCTTCTCCAAAGTCCTGAATAGGTTTTGCTTCACAACACTATTAAGTCTACTGTTATCCTTGCTGCACCTTCTTCTACCCCATGATTTCCTTCCACTCAACTATCCGCTGATATGCTGCATACAGAACTTTATTAGCAACCAATTTCATTAGAAATGTCCTTTTCTAGCTTGCCTTGTGGAGGGGGCTGTCTTGTCCCTCATTGTGAAGGACATAATTTAAAAATTATTTTGCCCAAGAAATCCTTTTTCATTTTAACTTGTATAATATATTAATGTAGTTGGACACTGAATTTAGGGTTTTCATTATGTGTAAACTGTAATCAACATTAACTGAAAAAAAAAACTTGAAATATACTAACTGTGTGTAGTGAATCCTTAAAATATGTTAGTATCCCTTGTAGAAGTGAATTTCTCAAATAAAAGTCCAATGATGTTCTAGCGTCTAGAAATGCACCTTTAGAACAGAACTACATGATTGCAGCAATGCCTCTGAGCTTCCACCAGGGGGCAAGGTTGTTTCATGCAATAATTTAAACGTGAGGATAAACAGAGCAGAGATTTTGTTGAAGTCTTTCTCCAAACCCTTCCAAGTCACTCAGAAAACAGCTATTTAAAATTTTACTACATACTCACACTTCAGATTAAAGTTCAATGAGCCAATTTTACAACCTGGGATTGGACAATCCATTGTTCTGCCCATAATGCCTTTAAGTCCAGCAGAGTCTAAGTTTGAGCTGACACCAGATAAAGAGCAGGTTTGTAAATCTAGGAGATACCAGAGGATTGGGGTTTTTCTTACCATCTCTTCATCCTCAGCCAGCACCAGGTCATATGCACTCAGTGCAACACAAAAGATAATGGCTGTTACTCCTTCAAAGCAGTGAATCCACTTCTTTCTCTCTGACCGCTGGCCTCCCACATCAAACATTCTGCAAGGGAAAATTTTGGAAAAAAGGATAAATTGTCTGCTTGTATAAGATGTGGTTAATACAGAAAAAGGTCACAGAAGAGAAGCTTAAGGGAAGAATATCTGTGGGGGACTGAAGGAGGAAGTTAGTCTGATCATGCTTTCATGAGGTTGCTTTGAGAGGATAAGTGGTGAGGAAGTGGAAATATGTCTATCACATGTGTGGTAAAAAGAAGGGGATGGAGAACGGCTATGAGAGACAGAAACTGCTTTATATTGAGAGCAAGATGTTAAATGGAAAAGCTAAGTGTGATTTTTGATGGCAAAAACTCCTCTTTGTTTAGGACGTTGGTCTCATTATTATGGTTGTTCTGAAGTGTAAACAAAGCTGATGAAATCTAATAAAACCGTTTACACAAACCTGTGTAAACCTACTCCCTTCTCCAGTTTTTTCTGTCTGTGGTAACTGACGGAAAAGGAACCAAACTATAAAAAGCTTGCTTCCTGCTATCGATTGTTTCCGTGTATTATTCAGGGTGAGTACTGAGACTGAGACGATGGGTAAATGTCAGAGTTTATCAGGAGGCTGGTCACACCAGAGACCTTTAGCTGGTGCTGCCTTTTTTATGAATTCACTTCAGTGACGGAAAAGCATCTTAAATCAGCAAAACATTGTAGAGGTGTAATGTCCTTCTATACCTTTCCCTCCATTCTCCAGTATTTAAACCACTTCCTGTCCTCTATAAGAGGCGTCCCTATACATCCATTACTAACCCACGCATAAGTGCTTCACCTGGGTCACAGCATATTTTATGTAAGACCAAAAGCAGTGCGTCATGTAGAACCAACTAAATGTTACCACTCAGTAGAGCTCTTGTTTTATTGAACAAGAGTGACGTGGGCAGAATCAGATTTATTTGCTCTGCTCTGAGAGCGATAATGATGGTTGAGCTTTTAATTTCTATCATAATTTGGCTTTTAAGTAGTGGAGTTGCCCATTTTACACCAGCATGGACTGCCACTTCTAACGCTATTAATAACAGGACCATTATATTTTCCGGCCAAATGTGTAAACAATGTGCACACTCTGAATCCCATAAATACAGCAAAAGTAATCAGACCCTATTGGACATCTACAGTTTGCCTATTGGCAAATCTGATTTTTTATTGTTTTACTTTGACTCAGAGTAGTTTGCTTTATTGTAAATTAGTCAGAAAAGTATACCTGAATAAAGTCCAGTGTAACTATTTGCATAACCCAACAGGTTATGGTTGACATATACAAAAATCAGCTAGGAGCTACACTTTATGTAGGTTGTGTGAATCTAAAATGAAATATTTTGAAACATGAGGAAGTATTTAACACAATTCTACTCTGAGGTGGAGGAAAAACATCTGAGGGTATCTTGTGTGTGTGTGTGTGTGTGTGTGTGTGTGTGTGTGTGTGTGTGTGTGTGTGTGTGTGTGTGTGTGTGCACTATGCATGAAGAAAAACAAATTCTCTACATCACCAACCCCATGATTAAACATGGGGGTGGTAACATTGTAATATGAGGGATGTTTTTCTGCAGTAGGGGCAGGAAAGCTGGTCGGAGCTGATAGGAAGATGGATGGTGCTAAATACAGGGCAATTGTTGAAGAAATCCTATTATAGGATGCAAACCACAAGAGAGTTGGGTGGCGGTTCCCTTTCAAGCAGAACAACAGTACTTAAAATAAAGCTAGAGTTGGAAAGGGTAAGTCAAGGCATTTTTTTATGTATTAGAATGTGTTGATCAAAGTCCAAACCTAAAGGCAACTTAAAATATGTGGCAAAATTGATAAAATATCTGTTTACAGAGACTCAAAGAACAGGCAAGCATTTCAGTCTCCAAAGATATACCAAGATCTTTGGAGATCTTGGTATATATACATACATATTTTGTATCAGTTACAGTTACTGGCTGTAACTGATACAAAATATGTGGAGAAGACAACTACAGTTCACAATATTCACATTTTGATTTCCGCTTTAAATAACTTTGAAAACTCTGTATCAGTTTCCTTTCACTTCACAAATTTGGACTACTTTGTGCTGGTATAGAATCCCAATAAAATCTATCAAAACTTGTGGTGGAAAAATACTGAGAACAAATTCAAGGGGTATGATCACCTTTCCAGAACACTGGGATTAAAGTTGGATGATAGACTCGATGATGAGGATGATGATGATTATAGAATCGGGCGCATTTGATCAGCAGCACTTGGCTGCAAAAAATCCTCTCAATTACAAAGTTTCCCTAAGTGTGTGAATCTGATTTTACAATCTGAGAAGCACTGTTTTATTATTGATTTTGTCTGTCCTTTTTGCATCCACCAATCAGGTCACTGTGCTATGATCTTACTTGAAGTGCAATTCCTTGAAGGTGAAGTGAGTCTCAACGATGCCGGTTGTCTTAACCCGAGTGCGTAGCACATCCTGCTGGGTGGGGATGTAATCTGCTTTTGCTATCCTCTCCAGATCATTCAGGTAACTAAGAGACAAAAACAGCGATCAGGAGCTCAACGCAATTTCTAACACATGAGGTGAAGCAAAACAACAATACATGCAGGCTTCTGTGGTGAACAACACACAGGGCAATAAGTTCATTAGGCTGCAACCCAAAGCACCCTGAAAGCTTGTTAGCAAGACTTGAATGCTTTTGTACACATGAATGTACAGTTACAGCGTTGTAATAATTGACTAAAATGTATTTCTCATGTTAAGACTCCATTGCACTGGTTGCTGATCTGCAACTTTATCTTCTTGCTAGTTCACTGCGGTGATGCTGCAATAGAAACGAAGAGAAGCAAAGAGAAGAGAATCTTCCGGACAGATTTTACTCCGTTCACAGAACACCTGAACATGCAAAAAATATTGTCTTTATTCCTTCACATGTGCTGCAAATCAACACAATTAAAGGACACAATTAATTAGTACAACAATCCACATCAGTTTTTCAAAACTTTTAAATCCATCCATCTTGGTGCAGTCTCTCAACATCAGTCTAAGCTTATGCATAAATTTTGCAATGAGTGTTTTGTTGTCTGAGTGCAGCAGTATGTGCAGAATTGATTGTGCAGCCTTCTCTCCAGCTGCTTGTTGCTGCTAATGGTTTTCATGCTCTAACGGGTCACTTTGTGAGTCTTGTAGAAGATGAGGCTCTGCACAAAAAATGCAGCTCTGACTCATTCACACACATTGCTAACATTTAGCTTACTAACCAACAACATACAACTAATGACACATATTGCAGCTGCCTCTCAAATCTAGACAAGATTTCTCAGGGGAAGAATTGTGGCCTTATATGTACAAATGATGTATTTGATATGGTGAAATGAAAAATCAACTGTGAAGCAGAAATTTTAACATATAACTACAGTTCACAGACTGAAGGTTTCATTAGTAAATTTTGAACATTTCTCTCATTTTTAAATCTATATAAAATGTGTTTTTGTGACATTTTAGGAAGTTACAATCATTGCTGTGCTTGTGAAAAGATGGTCTACAAACATAATCATCTTGTATTATGAGGCAAGACAGACTGAAATGCAAAAATCAGAGATTTCCCATGGTGATAAAAAGATTACTCAAAATCATCAAAATCAATCAATATCTTTTTATTGTATCCTCTTTATTATTGCAGCCAGTTCTCCTCTATAATTTCTTGCATTTGCTCTGATTTCTGACAGATTGCTGGTCAGTAGGGGGGCGTAGAAGGATCTTTGCTACATGCCGCTCTGGCTGACCCACTTACATAAGTTTTGCATCATCTTCCAAAACCAGCTTGAAACTTTACATGTCCAGCCACTCTACACTTTGTAAAAAGAAATGGATATTTCTCTCATTGATCTCTCCGTTCTTGCTTGTCACAGCCATACAGTTTAATATTTAATGCGGTGTCAAAACCTGAAAGGCATACCGGAGAGAATAAAACAAACAATTTGGTAAATATTCTCTCTGTTCATGATATCTACTCTCATACTATATTCCTCAGTAAGCTAAAATCTATAAATTAATTCCAAAAGGCAAAAAGAGCCACCCGTGGGTATTAATGTGAGAATCATCAGTCCTTAAGCAAACACTTAATGTCTTTCTTACACATGAAAAAAAAGGTATCTTTATCTTCGAATCATTTTTCGATATTAAAGATTAAGCCCACAGAGGAAGAAATGACGGCTAAATGGAAGTTATTGGCCAATTTCTCCAGTCTCCATTACTCCCCCGGAGAACTAGTGCAAGTTTTCACAACAGCTCATATCATCAATAGAGAATCCATCACAATGCCAATGAATCGCCTCCTCCAAGGCAGCAGGTTTAAACAGTCATTAATGAAACAAAAATACAAATTTGTCAATAAAACTATAAATCCAGTGCAGGTAGAATATTCCATCTGCACTTTTTTATCATTAAATGAGTAATTGAGTTCAAAGGCAATTATCTAAGGTGAATGATAAAGTGAGAATTTTCACAAAGCCTTTACAGTCCCGTCTAAATAACAGTTTCTGCGCAGGCACAATGTTCAGAGTTTGATACTTAAAGTGGCAGGTCAACACCCAGCTGAATTATTACATTTCCTTTGCAGAGATGACAGTGTGCAATTATCTGATGCATCACTTTTACATGAAACACCAATCCATACTTACTACGCTGCCGAGTCATTGAGCTGGTATTCTCGCGACCTCGTAAAGCAACTCTGTATGCCGCTGTCGGCCCACAACCGCCTGATCACGTTGGCCAAGTCTTCAGGAAGAATGCCTTGCTCTTCCGCAGCTGCAGCGAGAGCGAAAAGCTGCTGGGCATCGTCCTACAATACAGGCAATGACAATTATGAGTTTCCCTTGTGGAGAATTTTTAAGGTACTAAGCAAGAATTTAACCTGGTACATGAAAATATGAAAAGAATTGTGGGCCATGATTTATTTATAAAGGATAATTTATTTAATAAGAAAAAAGCTGGACAAAAGCGTTATCTTTGGGAGAAATACAAGGTTTTATAATTGTTATTATAATAATTTGTTAAGTGAAAGCAAGCACACTTGGGTCCAAATAGCTGAAAAAAAGCCAAAATAAACATTTGGGAGTGGCCTAGTCAAACAATTGGACTCAGACAGGCAGAAGACAATAGATGGATGGATGATGGGAATACAAATGTTTCCTGTACTGTTTCTCTTTTTACCATTCATATCCAGACCTTTTGACCAGTATGCAAAATATCATCCAACTGTAGTTACAAGTTTAAGCTATGGCCAGGGGAAGCAATATGGTAGAAACAGTTGTTCCATTTTACTTAATTCTTTTAACATATCTATCATTAATTACTTTCTAGATCATTTATTTTTCTATATTCAGCAGAAAATATATCGTTTATTGTGGTTGTATTTAGTCTAACAAATGTACTTGACTTCAGCAGCTGTACTGTATGTGACCCATCCAGTCTATCACTTGTGATATAATACATATATCTCCATATATGTATTATATATTTGGCAGACCAAATGGATAAAATCCAAGTGGAAAATTGATTTCACATACATTTTTTAACTTGTGTAAACTAGCATCGCACGATGTGAGCTTGCTTGCGTGCGTTCATGTCTCAACAGAGCTGATGTATCCAAGTGCAGGCAGGCTAACACGCTAATTGCTGCGCGTAGGAGTGTGAGAGTGTCGTCACGTACACAGAGCCATTTAACAGAAAGGTTGGTGAGAAACAAAAGCAACACACACACACACACTACAGCAGTGTCCTCAACCTTCTGAGTACAGCTTCAGTTTCTGAGCGCATACCCTGGCTTCATTGTATGGACACACAGTTCAGTCAGGGTTGACTGCAACTGTTCCTGGGTTGCAACAACTCGGCAGGATGCAGTGGACAGCATCTCTGCCTGGAGTTGTGAATTTTCAATTTTAAATTTAGCAAGCTTGAGTTGAGTATGTTTATGTCTAAATGTTGTATAATAAAAAGTGTGAGCTTTGGTAAATGAATCCTAATTAGGACTATACAACACAGTTTTACAACATTATTAGCATAAAAATGAAGGCAATTCCTCATTAGTTTGTATGCAATTTTTGAAAAAACATCATAGGTCAAAACAAGATGACAAAAAATGTGTAATTATTTCGGAGAACAAAGTAAAAAAAAAAACAAAGGTCTTTTGGACTATAGGAAGAACCTTGGCTCCCAGAGTTAGCCGTGGCTGTAAGCTGTTTACTACTAGCTGCCGGGGGAGTGGCTCTGCCTCACCCCGTAGTGATCGACTCCTTGCAGCTGCAGCGCCGCCATTCTCCTGTCTGGATCTCTGAGTAGCTGCCTCTCAGACTGCCAGAATCTCATCGTACTGACTCTTTGTCAGCCATCGTCATCATGGCTGATCCTCACTGCGCCCAGACTCCTGCTGCGTGTTCATTTTTTATTTTTTTTTTTATTTTTTTTTTTTCCCTCCGAAGAGTTTTTTTGCGGCGCTAGTGGCTCGCATTTTCCACAACAGTAGGCTGACAGGAANGGGGGAAGACATGCGGCAAATGTCGTCGGGTCCGGGAGTCGAACCCGCGACGGCCACGTCGAGGACTCAAGGCCTCCAAATGTGGGTCGCGCCAACCGCTACGCCACCACGGCACGCCCCATGCGTGTTCATTCTTCACATAATCCTTTATATACAGAACAGAAACCACTAAGCTAAAAACTAATCAGGAAGTGGATGCCACCGATCGCTCGGTGGCATCCACCGAGCATCAATTGATGCGAAATTGAATTCGCATCAATTTCGCGATTTCACTGCTTTTATCGCTTCTCCGTTTCCGGTTCTCTTTCACCATAACTTCAGCAACTTTACTTCGTTTCTTAGCAACAAAATACAGTCCATAATTATTTGTTGAAGATGTGAGATTTCCAATAACAAAGGAATCTAATGTTGCGTTTCGGGGGTTTTGCGTTTGAAGCTCATTTCCTGTCACATTCCCAGAAAAGCCCGTTTTTAACATTTCTCAGACATTCTGAAAAATACGATTTACTTATTTTAGCATAACTCCGGTTTTACTTGGCCTATTGACATAATTTAAAAACTGGTGTGTAGTTTATAATATGTACTTTAAGCACAAGTTGAAAGTGAGACTGGGGGTGGCGGAGTCTTGCTGCTACGTCACCCCAAATCAGACGTAAAAAAGACGCGTATACGCGTCCAAAGTCTATTGTCATAATCTCCTTCCCCAGAGAAAACCATTCCCATGTCCCTCTCTCTCTTTCCTTCCCCTGAACAGGAACAATGCAAAAAGCACGTTGCAAAAATAATAATAATAATAATAATAATAATAATAATAATAATAATAATAATAATAATAATAATAATAATAATTAAATAATAAAATATAAAAATGGGTCATGGTATTTGGGACTCATCACAGCACACAAACCGAAACTGGATGTAAGGTTTGTTTTGATACAATTGACCATGAGATCGCCTTGATTAACTCCAGCACTCTCCCAGAAACTAAGTTTAAATATTACTACTGAGTCTTTAAACTTTTTAAAAGGGGTTTTGAACTCTGCTTGTCCCTCTTTGCTTTAGACACAATCAAAACATTCAGGCATACAGTTAAGTCATTATAATTTTTATGTTTCTAATCCTGTCATTTTACTTATTGTTTCAGTAAAACATTTATATCAGTATGTGTTCATGTTTCCTGACTCCTCTTTAGTTTTTTTTTTTTAGGCTATTTTGTTTTCATGATTTTATTTATTTCTCTGTAAAGCACTTTGAAAAGACAACTGGCAAAAAGCTCAATAAAAAATAAATATTGTCTTATTTGTACACTGGGGTTTGGTACAAAATGGAGGAAGCAGAGTAAAGTTAGACTTCTTTTTTGTTGTGTCACCATAACTAACAAATTAATGAGTCCTCAGGCATGCATGGCAGGACAAACCTATCATTTTCAGCATGCAGGACTGTGAGTTATGGACAAATGCCCAACCCCACTGACATAAACACAGTCATCAAGTTCTCCTTCAGTTTAGTCATTTACTCGAAACTTCAGGCTGTAAAATCACAAGGTGGTGAAACCTAAAGACTACTTTAAATCCTCAAACGAATGAGTGACATTAGAGTCATTAATTACAACCCGTGAGACACACACCAGTACTGACAATGCCCAGGTAGACCTGGCAATGACAGGAGGTCATGGATAGTCATAAAATTATAATTCATTGCTCTAACAATGCAAAATTTAACAATGCGACCATGTCTGAACTCTTCCTGCTGCAGCTGGACAAATTAAGCAGGCTATCAAATTAATTCAGCTGCTGATGCTACAGACAGCATCCATTAGCACTTTTGAACATACCCAATCCCCCCCAGAAGACCCGTCAGTAACTATTTCTGCAGTAGCTTCACGTATTTGTAAGTTTCAGACTCCAACGTGTCTATTACAGCTCTTAGAGAGAGCAGATCAAAGATGGAGGGGATGATGAATTCAGTAGGGCAGACACTGTTTCCCTGCAGGTTGCAGTGATACATCAGAGAAGGATCACACCATGATCCAGTTTCCACCACATCAATGTTTCTTCAGACAAAAAAGGCTGCTGTGAACAGGTGCGTGCTGGAAACCACATGATCTTACGTTTGTTTTACTGGCACAGCTTATTGACTGAGCAAGAATTGCCAGGAGGGTGTGAGAAACAGACCTGCTTTCCCAGAGGCATCGTAGACTTAAAATAATCTTTGTTCACCAAGTTGCACTGGGGTAGGTCTAAGTCAGGGAGTAAATGTTATTTTACCGTGAAAATAAGTAGAGCATGCAGCTAAGCTAGGAAAGGAGTGGGTTTTGAAGCAAAGCTACACACCAGTGAAATTGGTCAGGGAAAGCATATTGTGAGCTTAAAAGTCTGAATTAGACAAGATGGTGTGAATAAAATAGTGTTTGTTGAAGCCAAAGGGAGACCTTGCTTAAGAACAACAGCTTCTAGCAGGATTTACTAATTATCATTAGGACTACTTGCTTTCAGCCTGGCTGTTAACAATGGAGCATTTGCTAAGAAATTAAATAATGTGTAGATACATTTAAAATTTTGACAAATATTGGACTTTAATCAGTGCCTTGCGTTTGTGTGTCTTACCGTTCGGGCAGGGTCACTGTAGTCTATCTTGAGGCTGGCCATGGCTTTAACAATGGCCATAATCGACTGGATCGTATTACTGTAAACAACTGCTCTATACTGCTTACACTCATCTTCTGAGTAGCCGTCTTCGTGGATGATCCTAAAATATCAGAAAAAAACATGAAGCATCTGTGGAAAATAATAGAGAAATTCAAAAGTCCACAAAGTAAAGCAACACTGCAGTTGCTTTTCTAAATCAAGGCCTCACACTGTCTTTGCTGCTCTGCTACACTTAGAATTATGGAGTATCTCTGCAGAAATAGTGTTGGCATAAATACATCTTGTCAAAATAAGGATTCACACACATTTTCATTTTCAAAATTAAATAATGTGGTCAAAATATGTAGCTTGCAAGGAAGGAAGAAAAGAATAAAAGATGAAAAGATGGAAGGAAGGATAGACAGATAAAAAATGTTTATCTTGTCAAACAATGTTTATCTTGCCTCCTCACACAGTGAGGATTAGAATAAACAAGTCAGGAAATTCTCAATTTCTCACTTTTAGAGAGCTGCACCAGAGACTGGAGTCTTGGTGTCACAAAGTCTCCATAACAATCATCCATGTTATGGTTTTACCACACTTCTTTATCAGGGGTGGAGGGGGCAGAAATTGTAAAGGGTTCTGCTTTTAAAGCCAAAATGAATTTCACACAAAGCAAGTGTGGCTGTACCATGTATATCAGTGTCTAATTGAAAATGACTTTAACAAATCTGTGGCACACAATCTGATATGTCTAGAAGAGTTCAATGGCCGTGGCTGGTCAAACAGCCAATGATTTAGTGCATCCACAATTTTAGTATTGATTCTAACATCAATTGGAAATGAGCATGGTAAAAGGAGGGTAACCATCCATGCAACCAGTCAATAATGTGTCACAGCGGTATCACATTAAAACTGGCAACGATGCTCACTAGTACTCAGCTTGAGGGTCAATAAAGACTCAGCAACTGACCTCACAGGTGTATGATTACACTGTCACGGAGAAAAAGAGCAAAACAGGTGCTGGAAGAACACGAGAGTACAGAGAGCTCTCACCAGAAAGTTCAGTTTATGAGGTGACAAGTAAAATAAAGTATCTAAAGCAGATGCACAGTACAGTTATACAGTTATAGATTGAATACAATGACAGCACTAAAACATGTTTTCCGCTTTGCAATCAAAAGGTATTCTGCATGCTTTGCAACATTTCACATCAGGTTAATTATGTTTCCCAAGTCAAATCAATATGTTTCACAGTTTGTGTTCTAATTAGCATTTGGTTACAGTATAAATTCATGGAAGATATGTGTGGAGCAATCTGATTTAAAATGTGGAGACAGCAAATACTGGGAGGGAGGAAAGAAGGAATATATAGTGAATGAATGGACGGACAGATGTGCTGATGAATAAACAAACAGATGATGTTGGGATGAGAAAGAAAGTCAGGAAATATTATCTTTATTACTCAAGCAGACCAAGAAAAAACATTGAGATAAAATTGCAGAGAGTGTAGGAACCAAGTCTTAGGTTGATGTACAAGAAGACATGCAGCAGTCTGGTAAACACATACTGTAGTTGAACTGCATCATCTCTGCAGCATTCATTTGATGCAGTATGGTGGGTCCATCCCTTGCAGCATTGTAATTGTAGGCAAAGTTCGCCTTTCCACACGTGCATAGATATTTCCCATCAGATACATCAGACTGCACAACAAAGTGCTGAAAAAGCAATCTCAGATAATATTCTCTTGATTCTAAAGTGAATCTGCTTGATGGAATAAACTGAAGTGATTAATGACGACCAGAGGTAAGTTATAATGAGATTTCATTTGTTTTAAGATGTCAGGATTGTGGTTTTTCTAGCTTCCGACAGGCTATTTCTGTGTGTAACAGATGGATGTCATGTGTGTCTCACATGGTGATTTATCCGTGTGTCTGAATGTGTTAATTAAATTATTTCAAAAACAATGGACTGTTTCCACTTGGAGCTCATAATAAGTGGATTCAAAGCCTGGTTAGCCCTGAGGAATGTGAATAATTTAGTTTCCTCAGCTATGTCTGTGTGTGCGTGTGTGTATGTGCGTGTGTTTATGAGTTTACTGAATCCTTCACAGAAATAAGTGCCTCTATGATTATAGACTTATCTAGCAAACATAAATTCTTAAAAATAAGTGCTTAGAATATTCCTGGGAATCACATTGGAGGAATCCGAATGTATTTCATCTAACAATGACATAGAACTGTAAACTATTGCTGTTCTGGTTTAAAACATTTACAATCAGAGAAGTAACTGAAAAAAGATAAATGGAATAGTAAAATAGTTCAATAATCATTGAAGTGGTTTCCGCTGTTGTGCAGGATTAATGTCAGGTAGAGAAAAAAAAAAGAAAGGAGCAAAAGAAAGAAATGAAATCAAATTAGTGCTCTTAACTTACTTCATTTGCTTTACAATGGTGCTCTTTCCAGACTCCCCAGCACCTGTTGAGACATTAAAATGTTAATAGTTATAAATAAATGTAAGGCCAGTGTTGTTTTTGCAATATAATTAGAACAAAGTTCAGCTGCAGCAATGACTGTTCTGCTCTGAAAACATCAGTGACCCAGTGATGACCTGGTTCTGGAATCAGTTTTGTCGTCTGTGTTGTTGATGATTTTTTATGTTCCCATTTGTGCGAACGTGAGCCACAGATACAAATGATCTTTCCCCATTAATTCCAATATTTGTGTTTTCAAAAAAGAAGAGTGCAGTCAACAGATAAACCATTACACAAGCCATCTTAAAAATATTTACATTATCTTTTCACTTTTACCATATTTTTCCTCTGTAAATCTGTTTAGTAGTTTCATAATTTATTTTCTTGCTTTCTTGTTTTATTTGCACCTCAGTGAAATATTGACATGTTTTATCTCTGGGAGCTAGATCATGTTTAGTTTTAATAAGCTAATAGCTGATAAAACTATTTTTAGTGGAAAAAAAATATTTTCAAATTAAGTTAACTATCATTGCGACGCATAACTAATAAATGGTCTTTAAATAGATTAAATTATTTGTGGCATCTTATGATTTTTTGATTCGTTTTCTGTCTGACTTTCAGATGTTGAGTATGACTTTAGTTAACATAAAATAGGCAATAATACGCTTTAGGTTTTTGTTTCATTTATACATTAAAAATTCTTTATAAACAATCAAACATGTAATAAAATTATTCAGTAAATAAATGGCATTAAAAATTGAGGGTGGCAGTTCTTTGACACTTTCCAAGCACTGTCAGAATCAGTTACACCTTCTCATCGCCTGTCCAAGGCACCACCATAATCAACCAATAATCAATGATCATCAAATTCACACCTAAACAGTTGATGTGTTGGTCTGTGTTATTTGTTAACACAAATTATGAAAGTTAACTTTTCTAAACATTCTTTATTATTCTATATTTCACAAGTAATGTACTAAAGCTAATACTTTAAACTTAGCAGATTAACTTTAATGAATTGTGAAGAGCAGGTTTTCTGAAACCAACCTGCTCTTCATAATTTAAACATCATGTCTCCAACATGTGTTTATTTATTTATTTTATTTTAAATCAGAAAACTTGTTTAAATTTCCAGTTTTGCCCAGCTCTCCACTTCTATAATAAATAATCAAAGACTGCCTTTGGTGAGATAAAGAAAAAGTACTGCAAATGCACAATCTGGCTTCAAAGCTCAAGTTTAAAAAACTGTCCTATGTAAAGAGAAAGTGGAGTATTACTCTCACTGCAGAGACACACACAGTGAAGGTCACCTTCCTGGCACAAAAATAAAATGCTTCCATTAATATTTGAAGCCTAGCAGGAGGTGAACGCTTGTAAGAAGGAAAAAAGAGATGAGGCTTCTAATCTTTCTCCCAGGGTGGTTTATGAGAATAAGACACTGTTCTACTGCTTCAGGGGGAAATTTTCTGAGCCTCTATCAGATTTTACAGGTGAAAGTCAGCTTGTTGCAAATTGAAGGACTAAACAGTGCAGACTAAACATTATTGTTGTCATACATCTTTGGGCTGAAAGTCAATTATGAAACAATTCCGAAAATAAGTCAGCATTATTTGGCTTTCTTAGTGTTCAAAAAAGAAACGAAAGAACTACCAAAATGTATTCTGTTGCGTTCCAAGGTATTAATACTGTGTTTGAGATTTAAGATCAAGATTATAACTATTGTGAAAGGGAAGCTGCTGGTGTTCTTGTCATTATGTGAAAGCCAGACAGACATATACAGATTCCATCCAGATTAACCAAAAGTATCAGAAAATGACAGCTTTGACGGCATTGTTTTTTTTATTACACAGCAAGTCTAAGTGCTACACAAACACTGTGACAGAATAGAAACAATTTATGGAGCCTGTGACCTCACCCCAACCCATCAGCGGCTGCCTCCTGGTCCACAAATATCAGCTACTGACTACAGCTGCCTCTTTCAGAGTAAAAATGTCCGAGCTACAAGCAAAGCATCCTAAACAATCTGTCTAATACTGAAACATTGTAATTCCGACTTTTTTTGCAGCAATGACCTCATAGAAAAAAGAAAATTTCAGCAGTGCTAAAAAAACTTGAATAGCAGAAAAAAATGATCAATTATTTAGGTAAAGGAGAAGTGGAAGATCAGTTTTTACTAATAGCCTTGAAGAATTAGATTTTTGGGAACCAGTCTCTTTGGTGATCATTTGGCCAGTTTAATTTTCAGTTAAGAATGTGACCAACCAGGGCCACAGTCCTGTTGTTTGCTATGGTTACATATGGGATCATTGTAATTTCACATTAAGGATGCAGTGAAAAAGGAAGATGGAAATAATTGTTATCTATGTACAAGATAGTGTTAAAACTGCAGAGCAGATAGCTGCGACTGGAAGTTAAAACAGAAGTGGTTTAAATAAAATAGAAAAACGTTGCATCTAAAAATGTATTTAGATCCTTTCGTTGTTTTATTACTATATGCGGTAAACATTTAGGGAAATATTTATCATGGACAGTGTGTTCTGTATGTCAGTATTCATGCCACTTATGATGTCTATTACTATTGGTTAACATCCACCACGAGAAAATGTCTGCCTGCCAAGAGTCACATTCTGCCAGGGTTTATAAGAGGACAAGACAGTATAAAGCTAGACCAATGGATATTTGCCAAATAAAAGCTAAATGTTAATATCCGTAGTCAAAAACACCACTGCTGAATTTGTATACAGCTCTCCAGGGAAAGGTTTATTTTCTGCATGTCTGATTAGAGCAGGAACATGGAAAAAAGACAAGTCTGCATGTCTTTGGCCAAGACACGGATTGTTTTTTCAAATAGCCTTTGTTGAACATGTAATATTTAATCCACCTATAATTGGTCAACATTATTGACAATTATACAACAATTGCTAACCATTGCAACTGAAGGTATTATGGGATCAACAGTAAATTCTGAACTATTTGTATTCCTTTTAACACCTAACATATTACAAGTAGTCTTAAAGGTGATAATCTATGTTAACGGTTTCATTATTAAAATAAAAACAAACAGTGTAAACATTAATTGATCACAGTGCTGAACAACACAACAACTCTCATCTTCATAGGAACACCAAGAGTCAACAAAGCTTTATTATGAGGGGACATAAAATGTTGAAGTACTGTATATTCTAGCACTGAAGGATATAATTATGGTTTCATAAGACCATAAAATGATTGATCATATAACTGATATTAAAACGTATTCACATAGAGCTAAATAAAATACACAAATATCTCCACAATTATCTGTTTTGCATAGAACAATAAATGAGTTTGATTAGAAATGCCACATGGAGTTTGATATTTGGTACACAGTAGGGGCAAGTCACTTACACAGACATCTATTTGCAGACCTTAAAACGTTGACTTTTTATTGTTGGCACAGCAAACTCTGGATTGCTTTGTGATGAGGATAAGACAACATCATTTCCATTTTCTGCTTCATTACCCACACCTATTTGTAGTAGTACCCATGTTGTTTTCCAGTGAGAGCCAAAAAAGAGGATCAGTGATAAGAAAATCCAACTCGCATTTCATTCTCTCACTAGCCATGATCGGTGCTTGGCAGCTCTCTCAGTTACGCACTTCTGATGACACAGAGTTTGTTCAGTAAATGGATGACATATTCTGATATAGAGAAAAATACATTTCCACCCATCCTTTTATACCAATGAGAACTAGCTCAGCAAAAACAAACAAACAAAAAGGATGTTTGTCTTTTTGGTTGCCAAAACCCATGGTGTCATTTATAGCACAATCAAGTAACTATTTTACCTTCAGTTGTTATAAAAATGTTGTATTTATCAAACATTTGACGCCTTGATAATAAGCTTCTGTCTCTTTCATAAACTTCTACTCTTTCGGACACTCCACCTTCAGGATGTCTTCACAATAAATCTACTTGAAATGCCATTGTCAACCATTCTAAGGAGTTTATCCAATAAGCTCAGCAGACACAGTTTCACCAGATATTTGCTAATTGCTGCTGCTAGTCTAGTGGAGCAGTGTGCAGGAGGCACAGGAGAGGGGTGCAGTTCCAAGCAGAGGCTTTGTGGAAATAGGCAGTGCAGGCGTTTAAGCATCCCTCGATGGCTGCCACAGAAGATTCAAGGATTTCTCAATCATGAATGAGAGAATCAAAGCAACACACCAGGTATGATTTTGATGGTGAAATAACATAACATCATAACATAATCTAAAGCTCAAAAAAGTCGATCTTACCTAATACCTCCCCGTTTAACACTACAATACCCTCACAGCTGGACCTAGAATCAGTCGATGTCTGATGAAAATGGAGTCGTACTGCTCACTCACTGCATGCCCACAGGGAGGGGTTTATATTGGGCCGGATGTCTGCTTCTTCATGTTCAAATTGCAGTCTGTCAGGGCTGGATGTGGATCTGAACTCACATAGGTTAGATGGTGAAACCTGGTATTCAAATCTAACAGTTTGAGTGTTGTTAATTAGCACATAGCGGCGTGCAATGCACATCCTCCGTTTGGTCACTGTGACTGAGCAAAGGTGGGCAATAACACCGTCAGAGAAATGTCACTGTCCTTTCATCAGTGGCTAAAGCATCACATGCTGACTTTTCTTTTGACACAGAGTTCAGTACTGGAGGTGTGATTTTATGCAAAGTGAATCTGAGTAAGACATAGACTCATGTTTCAGACATTACCCCAAGCCTGTAAGTTACCAATTACCCCAGTGATGAAAAAAATTATGCACAATAGAAATCATATATTAAATGTAAAAAATAAAAAAATAAAAAGCTTCTTTTCAGAAATCATATCCAGGCATCTGGGGACTTTATACACATGAGGTCTTTAATGGTCTTAATGATAGAATCATGTCAGACTACAAAACATGAGTGAAAAAGGTCTACATTTTGGATTTGCTTACAAGAAAGACAGATTTGGTTGTTAATAAATATTTCCGTCCATGAAAAGGTGAACAGTAATAGTGTGGAAACTAAAGGAGCCCAATTCATCACTCTGCCAAGCTATCGGTATTGTGCTTGTTAATCAGCCAACTGGAGCAAATAGCACATGGCTAATTGAGCAGCTAATACCAACTAGTTACACTGCCAGTATTGTTCAAAAAGGAGGAAGAAAGGGTTTATCGTTAATGTAATTAGACCCTGGAAACAACTCAGAATTTCAGTAAGTCTGCATTCTGTATTGTTACTGACCTAATAGTCAATGTATTATAATCAGAATAACCAAATAGCATTTGTGTTAGCGCTCTCTAAAATACGAGGCAACAGGACTTCTTGAAAATATTTCACTTCTCATCCTAAAAGCTTCTTACATTTTGCAGCTGAGTTATGAGTAGCAACCAATACTTTTATTCAAGTGCAGAACTGGAGAAATGCTTCGCATAAAAGGGTATAAGATAAATGAATTTCTATTTTAGCACCAGAAATAATATAATATAATAATATAAAAGATTCATTTTACTATAGCATTCACACACAAAAAATAAATCAATAAATTGGTGATCAGGACCAGGAACATCTTACTGTCCCTGATCAATCATCAGATGGGATGTGTTGGATTGTTTCTGCAACAGTGGCGATAACTATAATTTTTCTGGCATTATGTCACGTTACACTGTACAAACTCAAGTCAAGCTACAACTACTCTTAAAAACAAAGTTTGTAAGGCATTTCCTGTAAGCTGTTCTAGAAAACTTAATTGTTCATAAATGTTTGTTTAGGAATTATGACATAAGAATTGTCTTTTTGTACTGCTGGCATAAAGTATGAGAAGTCAGATTTTATGTCCGTTTGAATTTCCTCTCCCCCTTTTGAAAGCAGGAAAAGTACAACTGCTAATAAAAACACAGACCAAAACACACATTTAAGATGATCCACTGTGGCACATTTACAGCTTCCATAGACATCAAAACAAAAAGACTCATTACGTAAAAGCAGTATTAAATTCAAGTGGCTGGGTCTAAGGCTGAGAAGCCAGGACAGAAAGAGATAATGCCATGCTTTTTCTGGCTTCTGCATGCTGCTAATGCTCAAGGGAAGAAGCACCAGTTCTTTAGAAAGGAAGTGGGAAACCTCCTGGCAAAATGTCTCTTTGGATAAAAGGAAGAAATTGCATGACTGAATGTCACTGAAGGATATCTAGGCCTACAAGAAACCCAAAACGCCACCAGAGCAGGGGGTGGGGGGAATCCATTATGATCAGGTGACTTCCTGAGGTCTGCATTTGGTTCATGCACTTTAATTACAAGTCTCAAGCAAGGACAGGTCACATTATAAATTGGCTGAGAATAGCAGTGTGCAATTGGGAGAAGATGCAAATCATTTCGGTGTAGTTTGGAGGGCACAGATTCCCTTTGGAAAAGCTGAGCACTTCATATTAACTCTGTGTGGGGTGAACATGCAGGCCTACTAGTATCCTGCAAAGAAACCCCCAACTATTAATCCTACGCAGGAAAGACGCTAAAAACTGTGTGAAGAAAATGCAACGTTCCAATTGTAATTTTGGTTCCAGCTTCTTCCGGTCAGGTCGACGTACCATGAGCAAGGCACTTAACCCTAAATTGCCTTCTGGTGAGTGTATCAGTGTATTAAATATGTGCAGGTTGTGAGTCTAAATGGGTGAATGTGTCTGTAGTGTCAGGCACCTTGAGTTCAATTCAGTTTATTTGTATAGCGTCAATTCACAATAAATGTCATTTCAAGACACTTTACAAAAAAATTGCTAAAACAATTGCTATAAAATGTGATTTTAATACTGTAAGAAAAAATGGTGAAGTTCATCGGTCTCATATTTTATTAGCAGTTAGCATGATTTGTGAGGTGTTTGAATTCCAGATCATATTAAATCTGTGATTTCCAAAATGCTAAAGATATTTTAAAATTGACCATGTTCCACCGCAAAGTTAGAATACACAGAAGATAGGACAGAACAACTTTGCAGCACACAACCTTCCTGTCATCCTGTTATGTCTCCTCCTCTAGCACTTTATTGCAACCTAAATGAGCTGCAGATATGGCTTAAGGTGTAGTAGAAAACAATTTCCCTTTACAATCTGACTTTGCTTTAAAGCATCTAATTAATATTGAAAATACCTAACTTTGAGATGCTTCAACACACACACAAACGTTCAGATATCTGCGGGCATTAAAATGGTTGTAAACTGCATTTTAGAAGCAACATTCTGAACCTAATTAAAACACTTTCTCTTATCAAGTTGTGCATATTTGTTAATTTTGCACACTTCTAGCACAGATTTACAATTTGTTTAGACATATGCATGCAACAGAGGGATGTGATTCTTATGTTTGCATGCCTACATTTCAGTAGATGTGCACAAGACAAAATGCACATGCTGCCACACAGAGCAAGGAGACTTGCCTCTGCAGAAGTGAAAGTGCAGAATCAGCAACAGTCTGAAGCCAGACTATGTTGTGTTTCTGTTGGCAGTTTAAAAAGTCAGCAATAAGGTTTTGGTCGATACATTACACCAGTTTTAGAGTAGCCATTATTGCTTTAAGTTGTGTTAGGTTAAAACAGTTTAGTTTATTCTTACAGTGATCCACACAGTACATGATTACAGACAGTTTTTGGAAATTAATTAAAAACAAAACAATTAAAAAAGACACGGAAGACAACATGACAGAATATGTAGCAGCTTTTGTAACAAAACTTTGGTTTGGTAATAAGGTGGTGCAAGACAAAGTCTTGGAATGATCAGGGACATTGAATAGAAAAAATAAATGTCAAATTATTTCTTTGTAACTGTTTCAATAGGGTTCACCAATGTGCAACAAAACTCTGAAACATGAAGGTAATCTCCAGAGCAGCTTATTTTAATTGCAGGTTCAGTGTGGTTTGAAAACTCCAACTAAAATAAAAAAAGAGAACAAAAACTCATTAACAAATAAACTACTTTTCCAGTTGAATACAGTCCCTTTAGGAACAGTGTTTCATATGTCTGTGTCTCACACACACACACACACACACAACCCAAAACGTTGCGTGTGCAACACAACAGTTCTTGAGTAGCATAGCCTTTGCAGAAACATTTTGCTTTGAACAGCATGTAAGCCCGTTACCACATTTTGGCATATGTCAGCGTCATAGGCCACCTATTGTCTGAGCAAATGCCACGGAAAGATGACTCACTATCCTGGCTGTGGCACGATTCCTCCTTCTCTAATCCCAGCTCTCTGCCCGCAACTGTTGGTGTCACGACTGTTCACATTCACTTGACTATTTCAACTATTTACAGAACAGCCTCCTCAGGGCATTGATGACACTGAATAGAAAAAACTAAAAACACTTATGCTCTTACTATTTCAGGCCTTATTGAAAAACAACAGTCGTAAATCTAGGAGTGCAGACCAGCCGTTGTGCTTTTTTATAGCCAAGTGATCATGTGCAATACAGTCTGAGTGTTAGTAGTGGCAGACGGCATGCATGTGAGTGTACCTGTGAGTCCATATGTGTTGCTCAAGGTTTCAAGGTTTTAAAAATCTCCAGAATGTTCCTCTCACCTAGCAACCCCAGCTTAAACCGTTACCTAGCAACCCAAGTGGAGCTCCAGAAGGTTTGGTCAGCTGGTTTTACCGCTGTATGCGCTGTACAGTGGCTGGTGCTACCTTGAATGTAGCACCAATATCCAGAGGAGCATTTTCTTCCACAAGTTTTCTGGGCTCAGTATCTAGTCAAAACTGTTTCAAGGTATCCCCTTACTCTGACAAAAATTTATGCAAATTGATTGTTTAGTCATTATTTCAAATATAGAAATGCAACAATTGCCACTGTTGGAAAAACCTTCTCACAATTTGATATTTTACACACTGCTATGAAACACAAAAAGGGGTTTTCAGTAGGCGACTTCATAAGGTAAAAGAAAACTTTCAAAACAATCTAGTATTATCTGAAAATATAATCACCTTTAATGCTTACTCATGGGTTCACTGATGTGTAGCCATCCTTGGGCCTGACCACTTAACTGCCAAATTCAAGAAGTCCCTAAAATAGAACATGAAGTAGGCTGAAATATCTCAAAAAGCAACAGATCATCTCCTGATCTAAAGAAAGTCACTTGCATGCCAGAACATATTTCTAAGACTTTAAGAATGCAACAAATCACAATAATAGTCCTTACAGTGGTGTAATTTTCATTAATGGTTGGCCAACCAAGATAACCCCAAAATAGCATTAGCTATTCATCCTTAATGGCACAAAAAGAATCTAGAAAAACATTTAAAGCACTGCAGACCTCACGAGAGAGAGAGAGAGAGACAGAGAGAGAGAGAAATGTCAGAGTTCCTGATTAAACAATAAGAAAGAAATTTTGTTATCCATGGGAGAGATCCAAATAGAAAACCGTTGAGGAGATCCATCTCACACGTGCAAAAAGTCCCATCTTAATGATGGAGTTTTGGGAAAATATTAAACATTTTGGAGGGCATGAATGTTGTTACATCTGGTGCAAAACTGTCATAGTGTGATTGTCTAGTCAAAAAAACACCAGACTGAACAGAAAGAACTATTTAGGTATAAAAGCATAAATACTTGCTTTAGTTACAAGAACAAATCCGAAACTGTGTTATTGTTGTTTTTTAATTAATTTAGGACAGCTCATTTCCTTCTATTGCCCATTCACTTGCCTCTGACTTACTCTCTGCCTGCAGTCATAGCAGACCTAAGCTTAAGCCTTTCTCTCTGCTCCGCTTTCTTCCCGTCTCCCCACCACCTCGGTTTCTGAAGAACAGAACTCTAATTGCCTTAACGTATAACAGCAAGCTGGATGCAGTGGTGCCTGTTTACACAACAAAAAATTGTGAGTCTTTCAGGCAGCCATGCAGCCGCCTCCCACTCAATAGCACCCAAAACCCTTTTTTCATGCAGGATGGATAATAATGGAGGAATTTTACATTGCTGGATACAGTATGCTCCTGCCTAGAATGGGAAAGTAGGTCATCAGCCTTGCAGGGAGCAGTGAAGCTTCGCTGTCTCTCTGCAAGGTTGGATGCCTGCTGAACTGATGGCAACCTAAACCAATCAGAGTAAGGCAAATGAAACTAGAAAACAATGTAGATTTAAAATGAGAAACAAGGAAACCATGTTCAGCTGTATTCTCATAAACAGAAATTAAAAACAGCCCACTGTTAGAGCAAGACATGCTTTATAAAAGGCAGAGGCTTAGACATTGTATGACATTATATAGAATGCAATTCATCATTGCTACCTGAAGCAGCGGTAAGTCCAGATGAGTTGCTTCATTATTGTCTCCTTATAACACAAGCAAGCACTTCTTTACATTTAATCCCTTTAGAAGTCAGTGCATCCTTCAGCACCATTGATCATCCAGTTTTAAATCAAAGCCCGTAAGCCGCATGTCTGTGTTCCCAGAACGCCTCTTGACTGTTTTAATACCTTTTTCCACTAAATCACGTCTTCCTCACCACTGACAACACATCCTGCTCTTTAGCAAACACGACACGCACTCTGCAAAAAGATGCTGCTGCTCTTCTAATGTGCTCTCTACCTGTCTCTCTATTGGGGTGCAAAACACAAGCAAAATGCTTGATTTATTTTCTGAACTAGTGATGCCTGAATGTACCAATCGCCAAGCAGATAATACAACCAGCCTCAAGATTTAAATAGGAAAACCTCATGGTACTGCGTCAATAATTTATTCTTTTTGTTTAGTCTGAAGAAAAAAAGAAAAACATTCATTTTAGCAAATTTAAAAGTAATGGGGCCATTTGTTGGTTTATTTTCTAAAGCAATCTGTCTTTTGGGATGACCTTAAATGAGTCCAACACAATCGCACTTTTTCTATTTGGTCTTCTATAAAAACTGACTATTCCCTCAGACATACAGCAACATTTTCTTTCACATTTTTGTCATTAGTCTGTACCAGAATGGACCAATGCAGCACAAAAAGCAATTTTCAAGGTGACATGGAGGACGTTAAAGTCTCCACCAGAAACCGAAGATAGAAAAATATTGTACAATATTCATTTTCAGTAAACCTTTGGGTCTAATACATCAAAAAGAAAAAAAAATAATTACAAATTTTCTACATTTTACAGGTGACATCTCAGCAATTAATGAATGTACCAATCGCCATTAATTGTCCTTGGAGGACAATGGTTCTTTGGAGCACAGAACAATGAGATTACATTAAAACAAGAAGCAAGCTGTGAAGCATAATTTAAAATAGAAAAAAAGGCAGAAATCCTCCTGAATTGCTTTAGTACACTGATCTAAGAGTTTCCTAATCTTTTTCTCAAATTTACTTATACATTCCTGTGCTTATGTCACCTTTAGGAAATGCTGCAGCACAAAGTCAATCTCTAAAATGTGGGTCAAACTGGATCTGGATGATAAAGCTCCCTATAAAACTCCTAAATAAAAAGAGATTTAAAAAGACATTAAAATAAAAGGATTTAGCCTGTTGATCTGATTTCCAATAAAGCCACGCATTATGAAAGAACTGACATAGTCATGCAGATTAGATGGGTACAAAAATAGGAACAACTTTTTCTTTGATCTCTGTAATATCTCTGGTTGAACTCAAGTATTTCCTGTAGGGTCATTTTGTACAGTTTTTCCTGGATTAGTAGGACACTCCCAGAAGAGCTGATTCCAGATCTTATGGGAGACGGGCTATTAGAAGTGTCATGTACCATTCAGAAAACTAATCAGATAAGTAATTCAGAAGGAAATCAATGTGTACTCAGCTTTCCCAAAGACCCTCTTAATTACACTAATGAAGTGAAAGCATATCGATTGCTGGTTACAGCACTCAACGTGTGCAAGCTCTTCAAACAAATGGTCAAAATGATGTTATAATTAGCTTTTAGCAGATGATAAAAAAACACTAAGGCTTTCATTTGCCATGAGATTTCTGATAAATAGAAGCTTTCTGAAGCTATTAAAGCGACAGCTATTGGTCACTTTAATGTGCGTGACTTTTTTCCAGCAACACTTGGGTGTGACAAAACAATTTGAGATTTAACTCTAATTGAGTGATTTATCAAGTGAGATCCATCATCAAAGTTCTTGTGGTGATAAATTTTCTAACATGCTGTCCTACAGTATTCTATAAGATATACAGAGAGGATCAGGCCTGACCTTCCCTCCACCCAAGGCTTGTCAAAGGCTAGGGTCAGAAAAAGGGCAGCTAATGTCTCTGCAGACCCCACACATCCTGTAAAGAACCTGTTAAGACTTTTATTGTCAGGTTGGTGCAACAGAACACTATTTTTAACAAGCAGGGGAAACAATTATCTGCTTATATTTGCATAACATTTTAAATATCTAATTGTAAAATGTATTTATACTTCTCAATTTGGAATGTCCTCATTTCCTGCAGCAAAATCAATTAAATATTTTCTCTTAACAGTATAAATGCAAATCTTTTTGTATTATATTTTTACACTAGAAATTATTAGGGTCTTACTTGTTTATTGTATGTTTTTATTTTATTGAGCACTGTTTAGTTGTTCTTACCTACTTTAGCTGTAAAGAACTGCAGTCCACTGCTGGTTCTGTTAAGGAGCTTAATAAATAGAAATGGATTGGAGTTAAAATTTCACTTATTCTGAAATCGCTCTCACATAATTCATTATGTGACAACTGAAGCGTCCCACATGTTGACTCACTGAAAAGTCATTCTTCATGCATCAAACCACCACAGCTGGTGTTTACGTTGCAATAATCCTGCTTTCTCTCACACCTCTCTATGCTTCTGCCTATATTTTCTCCACACATACTTTCAAAATGATGATGTGTCAGAAGTGCTGGGCATTGGCTGCAGTCTCTGAAGGACCATAAAACCATTCAGTACTTTATTATATTGCTTCACACTGGAGAGTAAATTTTTGAAAGTGCTGACTTATATAAGTCTACAAAATCTGCTACTGCAAAAGCAACATTGGGTGATTTAGTATAGGGTGGATTTTAAAGACAGGAGCCAGATGATGGCAGAAACACTTTATAAGACTAATAATGTGGTTTAAAAAGAAAATGTCTGCCATATATTAAACCTACCACTTTGCCCAGACATAATACGACTCTGTATATTTCTGCTGAGTGGGAAAAGATGACTTCAGATCTAATCATTTCAATCTGGCACCATAATGCATGTGTAACAGCAGCTGGTTCATTATAAATGCATTGACTGCTGATAATGGAGAGAAATAATCAACTACCTGAAAATTATGTCCATATGTTGACCTCTAAAAGCTAAACTTTTGTAAAAGCTTAAAGTGGCCACAAGGACAAGAAACAAACCCTTTGAATTGACTCAAGCAGCTTTGTAAATAGAATGGGACATCCTATTAACTCTAGTATGTTTTTCTCTCATATTCTGGAGACTAAGATATATGATTTTAATCATAATGAAACATTAAAAACAATAAAGTAAACAATAAAAAAAAATGAAGTTTTTTTTTTTGTAAACTGTAAAAAAAAATCATTTTCTGAGGATAATTTCATGCATTGTGACATTTCTGCCCACTTAAACTGTCCAAAATTATTTTAGATGATTTGAACATGATGAAAAGATCCTTGGTAGGTTTGTCCTGTTTAACCTCAGACTTTAACTTGGTGTGTTATTGCCTGTTAAAGGGTGTCCTATTTTTTTTTTTTTCTGATAGAATATACATGTGTTTATATCTTGTTAAAGAGAAAGGTTAGCATTAAACTAAATTATATGTGCTTCATGGTGTTCACAGATAACCTTTGTGGAGATAATGTAGGAGTAAAGCTGCTGCAGTAGCTTTTATCGGATATCCGGTGTTTGTGTTGTGTTCAAAGACAAGTTCCCAAAGATTTTGCCTGATCCCTTCCAATGATCCAAAACTAGACAAAAAATAAATGTAAACTCCTGCAGAATGACAGAAAGAAAATGATTGTCATTTTTGTAAATAATTTCAAAACGATACAAAAACAAACAAAACAAAGGTTAAATTCAATCAGGTCTAATCTTAATAGCTGGAAAAAGTGGGCCAAGTTGGGAAAACTATAATGAGCTACAGCTAGAGGACTCCTGACAAATGCAAAATGTCAATGTTAGACATTCTCGAGCTTTCAGTCCTATAAATTAGGACTGGATCTAAAACATTAAAACCAAGCACTTATGACTAATATAAAATGTAAATAACCCTGATGGACAGAACCTTGAGAAGCTGTGTGAGGATGTCTTGTCACGGAACCTCAGTTAATCCTTGCTGCTTTTTGCAGATGATGAGATATTTTTGGTTTCTTAAGGCTATGATCTTCAGCATGCACTGAAGCTTTAGAAAGCCGTGTGTGAGCAGCTGGGAGGATAGTCCGCTCCTCTAAGTTGGAGGCAGTATTGTTGATTTGAAAAGGGTGAAATGTTCCCTCCGGTTTGGATGATTTCCTGCATTTAGCTGAGGAGATTCTGCATTTCAGTCTTATTAACTAGTCATTGCACAACCAATGGCAGCAAGAAATTAATAGGAAGATGAGGGCTATTATATAAAGGGTTAATATAAAGCTACAATTTACAGCTCCATATACATTAAGAACGTATAGAGATGATATATTGATTATGACTAAACATTGAACAAGATCCACAAATTCAAGCACATGACTTTAGCCTTCTCTATTTAGTAGTTAAGATTTGACAACATGGGGGGACTCTGAGTAAAACCACTGATCCTTTCCATTAAAATAAATCCGCTGTCACTTCTATATGTGACTTCTGGCCTGGACATGGCTTATAAGCTCCACAGGAAAAGTTAAAGAGATGTCAGAGGTATGTTGGGGTTTCCCCTTCTAGGCCTTCCAATCAATTGTCCTAACAACAGATAAGGAAAAGAAAATAATGACTAGTCCAATCACTTTTCTGTTAAGTATTAAAGTCCTGGTTTTCCAAGAAGTTAATCTGGTTTATATCCCAATTCATCATAAAATACGTCTTCCTTTCTTTAAGTACCTTGCCACACCTGTTTTTCAGTATTCTCACAGTTTCTTAGCTGATGGTTATCCTTTGCAGCCTTCCACATTATTAATGTACCTTCGGCCAGATTTTGTAACCATCTTTTCATTGTTAATGTGCTTAATATTTGTGTCTGTAGGTTTAAATTACACCGTCACTTCACCAAACTGTTGCTCCTCTCATTACACTTACCACCTTCTTAAAAAAAACAAAAACAACAACAACAAAAAAAAAAAACATACATCTAGCATTGGCTCATCTTTCAATTTAATTTTGGAGCAACTACCTCAGCAGTTTATTTTCTATTCCATCCGTTAATTTTTTTAAAGGAAAATAATTATTTCATTAGAACCAAGAAGGCTTTATGGCCTGCAGTGCAATAGTTTGTTGCCACTGGTTAGTGCTCTTATTATGAATGAGCGCTAGAAGCTGATAGCTGTTTCCTGGAATGAGCTGCGAGTCAAATCAATGCCTGACCTTGAATATAGAGCCTGGAATTGATTGAGTCTGTAGCAGAGCCGCAGATCGCAAATGCTAATGAAAGCACTGAGTTCATACTGCTGCAAAGCAGGCAGTTCCTCCACCATAGCAGTGCTGCATCGGCATTCCTGTTGCCAAATCTTTAAAACCTGTGGCAGAGAGTGAGGAAGAGGAACGGGTCAACTGCTCCCTCAAATTTGTTAGCAGGATGTAAGAGGACCCCTGCATCTTTATTCTAGCCGTTCATAAGCCTAGACAGTGCAGCAGAGCTTCCACATTAAAGTTCTGTAATTTGAAACTGCTCTTTGATGCATAAATCATTCCAGCTTTTCCCATCACAGCGAACTCAGGGTTTGGATTCCAGAAGCAGAACCTTTAAACAGCATTAGACATTAGGTAAGCTGCTAAATCCAGCATTTTTTACCGTTTCCTGGAATGTATTATGGATAAAATGTTTCAGAAAATACATCTTCCTTTCTTTAAGTTCTATCTTGTCACACCTGTTTTTAAATATTCTCACTGTTTCTCAGCTGTTGGTTAGAAGAACAAATGAGAAACAGTGTATTTTGTATAAAATGTTGCAAAAATGAAAGTTGATGTACAAGAAAGTGAGCATAAAATCATAAACGTATATTTACAATTTTAAATTTTGGTGAGAAGGTAATTTCAAGGCACATAAAGTCTGTTTAGTACAAGAATAAGAGCTATGATCATGAGTAAAAATACGGCCTCAAGGTTTTAGAAAAAAAAAAAATTACAGTGTAATCTCACAGAAAAGCAACAGTTTACAAAAGCTGCTAAAATAACATTGATTATATTTAAAATTATATCCAAAATGTACTTATTTTTATTTTTGATCTGCAGAACTAAATGATAAAGAGTAAAAATACAAATGTAGAATTAATACACTACATTTCCAAAAGAAAATATTTTAATTTGTCTAAGAGCATAGAAGTTAGCAATAAGTGGAGGAGGGGCCATGCTGGGTTACCATAAAGCTGGCAAAACCTCCTGCCTTTTTATCGGCCATCTCATTAAATGAGACTTTAAAGCGCAGGAATGAATGAACCTTCAGGATTTTTTTTCCTGTCAGGGCTTTTGATTTTGTTTATTTACAACAAATCAAAGTGAAAACTTCCAGTGGATGACATTGACTTTTACTCAAAAATACAAACAAATTACACAAATGTGATTCAAATTTACATTTGGAAGAATAGCTTTTCTTTTAAAAATGCATTTTATTTCTTCTATATAATTCTAAAGTTTTGCAAAAAAAATACCCAATTAATCTGATTAATCTGTTAACAGATTTAACAGAACCTGTTAAATCCTGCACTTTGACCTTTAACTGCTACTGTATTAAATAAGGTCTCTGTCTGTGGAGGTTCCATTAGTGGTCAGTGTTAGATTCTTCTGAGAATCAACCCCTTCACAAATTATGCTTATCAAATGTCCTACCTGCTACTGAAAACTGAATCTAGTGGAAGATAATGTAACCAACAGTCTATACAGTATAATAAAACAACACGTTATTACGATCTACCACTTCTGGGAGGAAAAGGGATTTTTATGGTTCCACATTAACGATCTCGTCTAGAGCACATAAGAGTGTGTGACTGATCGATGGATTCAATATCCTGAACCGGTAATGTTTCCCTCTCCACCAACCTCTGAAGAACGATAATTAGGGAAGCAGTGACAGTTTGCTTCCCTGCAGTTGCTCTCCTGCAGTTTGCTCTTCTGTGCATGAAATTCTCATTGTGCCAGTGAGCAAATACAGGCAAATTCATCTAACAAAATGTAGATGAATACTTTTGGAGAGGTTGATAAATGAAAGGGAATGGGTAGATTTTATGTGGCCGGCTGGCTTTAAAGTGTTCTTACATCTTTACTACTAGCAGCAAGCTATTGATTTAAGGATGCAGGAGGATTGAGCATAAAACAATCCCAAGAGGTAATATAGTTTCACAGTAGTAAAAGTCCTGTCAGTATGCAGTACGACAGAGTTACCGTAATTTCCGGAATATAAGCCGCGGCTTTTGTCACACGGTTTCAACCCTGCGGCTTATACAACAATACGGCTTATTTATGCTCTTTTTTTTTTTTTTACGGCCGCCAGGGGCGCTCGAGCAGAAAAGGTAAGAGTGAGACAGGTGGAATATGTGTGTCGAGGAAGACGCAAGTTTAATGTAACTTAACACGTCTCAGTGCACAGGAGGAAGATGAAGAGGCTCTCAGTG
>CAEFZX010003321.1:0-51680 GCA_903066825.1 Alfaro cultratus
TAAATAAAAGAGAGAAGTTCAAATACATGCTGAGAGTGAAAATCCTTCCTAAAGGTGAAAATATATCACAGATTTCAAAAGAAAATAAAACAGGAGGCCACGGATAATATAGGAAATAGCGCCCCCTTCACTTCCGGAGTCCAACGGCCCCATTTCCATATAAGGTATGAGACTGACAGTGGTCCGTCCCGCCCCTTTCTGTTTGCTGCAGTGAGGTCCTTCTCCACCCAGCGCTCATGCCAGATTTTGTCTTTGGTGTGGTCCCCTTTTCATTGAAAGTTGGAAAACCAACTGTTGGGACTGTCAGACTGCTCTTGTAAGAAGTAAAAAAAAATTTAAATAAAATTACAATCCATATCAACACACCATAAATTACATCGGAAGGGGAAGAAAAGCAGTACTAAATTCTACTCAAACTGAAAGCATATGGGCCACTCATGAATCTGACTCAGAATCTGCTTCGTGTAAAAGCCTGCCTAATAATTGCTCATTTCAGGAGTCCTCGCCTTCTATTTCAGCACTCTTCTCTCAGCAGCATGCGAGTCCACCATGATTGATTTCAAGAAATAAACACAAGATCAGATATTTTTTGCCTTTTACACCAGAGTATTACAGTTAGGGCTAGGGGCCCGTTTCTACTGACTAGGTACTTGTGTGCAGATTTCTGATGCTGCATCCAAACTGACACAAAAAAAATCCTAATTTATTTCAATGAGTATAAAAAAAAAAAAAAAGCTGTTGGAAGTTACAGTAACTTGCAGCACCGCACATTGTGCTTTCATGCGAATGGCTTGCTGCTGCTGTTTTCATCTGAATTCATCATCTAGAGTTGTTTACACATTCAGGTTTCTGCAGAGCAATGTGTGGTCTGGTTTAGCAGTTACAGACATTGGGAGCTGTTTTTCCATTAGCCTCCTCCTTTGCTCATTTTCAATAAATGTGCCTGGCAGCAAAACTATTTTTACGGCTCCCATTAGATGATGAAGGTGCGCTGTAAGAGTTTCCACTAACTGTTTCTCCTTCTTTGCCCCCCTATCCCCAACCCATCCTAAGCCCGTAACACAAATCTGTATTTGTGTGCAAGAGAGCCCCATTAATCGTTCCTCCTGCTCTAATAGGATAAATGTGAAAGTTGTGTTCTGCTTCCACTATTACAGGACAGTTGAGTGTTTTCAGAGGCATGCAATCGTATGTTTGTAAGAGTAAAGGGGGAGAAAGAGAAGTTCACTTTTGCAGGACCACCCTCCTCATCCTGACGGGAAGTTGTTAGTTTAACCTGACAGGAAAGAATTCAGGAAACTTGGCTAAGACGACAGTGGAGAGAAAAACTCTCCTCTGTGCGTTAGTTGTTCATATACTGGCTATACTTTCAATACATTCTGTTCTGGGGAATAAAATAGCACTCCTCTACCTTCAACACACTCATCACTGCTGGGCTATACATTCCCCCCCGCAACTCAATCCCCCTTCTCCTGTCCTGCCTCTCATTAGTTGCTCTTTGTCCAAGCTCCTGAATGCTGCCTATGTGTTTTCCCCTTCTCCTTTTCCCTCCCTCCTTCCCCCATCTAAGCCCCTCTACCTGTATCGGTTACACCTGAGCGGGAAGGCGGCGGGCTCAGGTTACGGCCTGCTGAATGAGGGCGCCCCTTTGATGAGTGCAAGCTGGAGTGCGGGTGCAGGCGGAGAAATGGGGGCTGAGAGAAAAGAAAGGCTTTATTTGTGTCTGGAGTTTTGGCTGCTGAGGGTGCTGCAGAGTGCAGCCATCTCACCTGGGTTGTGTTAATGGCTGCCTGTTTTTGTTCGCGCGTACACAAGCTAGATCCGAGCTGACAGAGGAGTGCATGTGTGAGTTCAGGGCTGCCTTTTTTGGTGAGCGTTGTTTGTCTCCCAGTCGAATGGTGTTTTTTTGCCGCAGGTGTTGGTGTTTTTGTGTGAGCCACTCAGATTAACTGTGCTTAGGCTGTTTGTTTTCACTGCCCTAAGTATGTAAATGACCCTCTAATCATTATCTGTTGTGTTTTTCAGGGCATAGTGCATGGAAAATGTCTGGAAAGCAAGACTGGACTCCTTGGATGAAAAAGAGAAAAGCTTCAGTGTTTTGTGCTCTGGGTGCAGTTCTGCTGTGCTGCCTGCAGAGCGGCGCTTCAACCACTTGTGAGTTCAAAAACAACTGAAAGTTCATCTATTTCAGTAATTTAATTAAACTAAAACTCATTTGTTATACATAATTACTGCATGCAGGGTTATAACTTGAACCATTTATTTTTTCATTTCTGTCCTTATGACTTATAGTTAATTAAATTATTTCTCAGTAAATTACAATCAAAGTTGAGGTTGTCAACTACTTTTAGTTTTTGTCTGCCACACTTTCTTTTCCCACTCAACTTTCTATTAATATGTTTGGATACAGCACTTAGTAATTGTAGGCTGAAACATGACCTTGCCATAGTTATTGTTTATTTATTTATTTTTTTTAATTGATCTTATGTAATAGTAAAGTTTCTTAAGAAACAGATTATTTTTCCATTTCCTGGAAATTGTAATCATCTAAAAGGATGGGAATAAATACTTTTAAATATATTTGCTGAAATGATAGACTTTTTTCATCAATATTAATTGAATATGCTTTAAAAGAATGTTAGCGTTTAAATTCATTCTGCTATTCTTTAGTTTTATTAGTCACAATAACACCGCTCCCTGCCATTTCCGATCTCCTCTCATTGGACGGTACTCCGTGTAACCTCCCTTTCCAAGTGCCCTGTACATTTAGTTTTTCTAAACACCTGGTGCATGATAAGTCGTGCCAGGACGTTTTCTGGCTTCAACACAGGGAGTGAACTGTTTTATATGTCTGGCAGCAGCAGTTTATTTGAAATAGATTTGAATAAGGAGGTAATTTGGACGGGCTTGGATCGCCACCATGAGCGAACTGAAAATGAAAAGAAGCTTTGTATAGAAAGCTGGAGTCGGTTCCTCATTAATCAAATGAATAAATTAAGGTAGTTGATTGAATTATTTATTGTTAACCGATTTAGTTTGATTAGTCGGTGGTACACTTTTTATAACTTTCATAGCAAATTTAATGTAGATGTAAAGTTTAATAGTGCATCTATATGGATAAATAGATAGATGGAGAGAAAGAAACATCTCTTAATTAATCATCCATCCGGTCCATTTGTACAAAATTCATGTATATTCTCATTATTCCTCTTTTTTTCCTTCCAGCCTCTGTGTTTTCCAGCTGGGATTTTTGAAAGCTGACTACTGTTTAGTGCATTCATTATACTCTTTTTGTATTTATACTTATAAATGTCCTCAGAAGGGCTGCGAACATGACATTAAAATATGTGTGGATCTTGTATAATGCAAAAAACCCCAAATCTTACCAAGTATTTTTGACTAGTTTCTAGTGGAAATATGTTAGTATACTTAAAATAAGATGAAACTAGCTTACAACTAACTGTTCAACAATGTAGGAGTCAAAACTTCTTCAATATTGATAAGGAGGCACTAGTTGCACTGGCAGATTATTTAATTATTTTCACAAATATTAGAGAATTATTTACTTAAAACAAGCTTCTATATCTTGCTGAAAAGTTTCTTGTAAGTTAGTATAGTCTCATTTCAAGTGTGCTAGGATATTTGCAATAGAAACTAGATTAAAATACTTGGCAAGATTTTGTGCTTTTGCTGTGTAGGTTTCTTCCAAATCTCATACGCTGTTCTGTCTTTAACCCTGATCTCAGTGCTTTTGTATATCCGTCTCTTCAGATGAGGTGCCGGTGTTCACTGAGGAGCCCGTGTCTGTGGTGCAGAAGCTTGGAGGCAGCGTCATGTTGCGCTGCAGCGCCCGACCTGCCTCAGCCAAGCTCAGCTGGTGTCTCAACGGCGAGCAGCTGTCGAACGGCGATCTGGGTGTGGTGCTGAGCCTGGGCAGTCTTCTCATCCCTGCTTTGACCAACCGGACGCTGGGCAGATACCAGTGTGTGGCCAGCACCGGCGCTGGTTCTCTGGCGAGCGTGCCTGCTAACGTCACCGCTGCCAGTGAGTAGCCACCCACACAAAACCGTAACAAATAAACACACAGGCCTCTTTATGGTTTAGTCAGAGTATCCAAAAGACTCCCTCAAGTTGATTTTCCTCGAGTAGAACAAAAACAGTGAGGAGGTGGTATTTGTTTGCTTAAAAACTTTATCAATACATTGTAAACTCTGTACTTTTCCAGTGGTTATAGACTGTTTGAATCTCAGCTCTATTGAGGGCTAAAACTATCTGAAGTGTTTCTTCTTACAATGAAATTCGGATGGGAACTACAACGCTCATGTGTTTAGTTGGACAAAACAGTTTCTTTGATAGTGAGTCATATTGATCTATTAGTTAAAATAAATGATTCCTCGTGCTTTCAGTGCTTGGCTGCACCAAGTCTGTGCTCTTATATTTGATATGCATCATGGGAGTGAGAGAAGGCCTGAAACTGTGAAACATGAGCTTTAGGAATGGAGGGGACCCTGGGGCTGGGGGCCGGTCTGAGAAGGGGGGAAAGAAGGGACCGGCGCTCACCGTGGGGGCCCTGTACCTTCAGTGGCTTTTTTTTTTTTGCTCCTCTCAACTCCACATTCCACTCCACAGGGCCTGACGGCAGGCCTGGTCAGAAATTACAGCCCCATTATCGGGAAGAGGGCTGGAGGGAGATAAGACTGGTGTGCGTGTGTGTGCGTGTGTGTGTGTGTGTGGGTAGGGACTAGGGTTGGCAGAGGATATGGGTTTAGGCAGGGCTGCTGTTAACAGTATTGTTTTACATGCACCGATGTGATTGATGTGTGAAGTTGCCTCAACTTGGGAAGCTCAGGGTGTTTTTAGGCCAGTCGAGACAAGACCCTGACAGGAGATGAGACGAGACGTCACACTCTCGCATGTCTCTCTCTCTGCACATTTTTACTTCCTGTCACTTTCTCTCCTCCTCCTTGCTTTCATTACTTTTTACCTTCCCTTTTTTTTGTCATCTGCAGCACTGATCTCTTTATCTTTCCTTTTTCCAGCACAGCATCTTTAGTGCCTCGCAAAACGTTTTCACATTCATTCCCTTACGAACACAAACATTAATGTATTTTATTGGGAGTTTATGTGGCAGACCAACAGAAACGACGGTATAATTATGAAGTGTAAGGAAAATGACTCCTGGGCTTTCAATTCTCTTCTCAAATTGAAATATAAAACTTGTGGTATGCATTGTTTCCAGCCTGCTCAGCTGCAGATCTTTTGGGGTCTGTCTCCATCAGCTTTCCTCATTGAGTCTAAAAATGTTGCCTATTTCATTTAGCGGATTTTCTCCGTCTAATGTGACTGAACTTGAGCTATTTTGCAAATCTTCTCCCGAGTTTTTTGCTAAAACAGCCCTACAGTATGACACTGCCACCTCTTTTTCAATGAGCATTGTGTGCTCTTTCCATGTTGAGATAATAAGTGCTCGAAGAGATGTACTTTAAACTTATCCAAAAACGCTAAAGGAGCACAAATACTCCTGGAAGGCGTTGTACACAGACATTAACATTTGAATGTGTATAAATCATGCTGGAACAGCCAGATGTGAAGCTGGCTTCTTAAAACAGAAAAAAATAAATAAAAAGAATGTCTCTAATTTAATAAAGGTTCTCCATGGCCACCCCCAGATCGCCTAAGAAATCGCTCCAGGGGGAGCCTCTACGTTCTTTCCTTTCCTTCTGAACCCTCTTAGCTGTATGCACATGTTTTTTACTAGCAGTCCATGTTGATTCCAGACCCTCTGTACCATCCAAATCCACCCCCAACTCTCTTTTTTTTCTCTCTCTCTCTCTCTCTTTGGCAGAACTTTAAAAGCTGCTCACTCAAATTCCTGTGCTGACAATCAACTCCGCCGTATATCTGCAAAACACGTTGCACAAACATGTTCGGATTCAGACGCAAAAACACAGACAGGCCTCCTGCTGCTGCGCATAAAGATGATGAATACCCTGTCTCTTCTTGAAATATTTTTCGTGGGCCCTGCCAAGCTGCCCTGGTGTGGGAGGTCTGCTTCACTTTATGCATACAATCAATCCTCTGTGCGTGCAGGGATGCTCGCTCTCACAAAAAGGTCTTGCACACACACACACACACACACCTGAGAGGTATTCTGGACGGTTGTTTCGGTGAAGAATGTGGGAGAGGGGAGTTAAACGGAGAGTTCAGAGGTGTAAATTGGGTGGGTGGGTGGGGGGGGGGGGTAGTGAAAGAGGAGGATGGGTAGATGCGAAGGCTGGGGTTGTAAAAACAGCACCCGATTGATTTAGCAAATGGAGCGCCACACACACCACTAAAGCTTTGCCTGCCCCGGCTTGGATTCTCATCTTTCAGAATCGGCGCTGACAGTCTTGAGATGAAGCTGTTGAGTGTGTGTGCGTGCGTGCGTGCGTGCGTGTGTGTGATCTGCCTCCCTCATTTCTCCCATCAAAGCTCCTCCAGATGCTGGCAGGGGGTTCACATCCAGCACGAATAGCAGATTAATCTGCTGTGGACGTGTTTGCACCAGTGATTTGACTACATCGTGGTGGAAACCGAAGCCCTGATTGAGATTTGCTTATTGAGTCAAAGCCGTGTATAAATCTGATCAGCTGCTCTTTTTTTTTTCTCTCTTTTGCAGCTCCCCTTCTCCCCCCCTTGTCTTTTGTGCTAAAGTGTGTGACCAGTCCAAGAAAAACACAGCAGTTATAGCACCTCTGGAAAGAACGGATAGCCTGTGTTTGTTAAGAATAAATCAACAAAAAACTGGTAGACGTTTAATTACGCTCCACAAGAAGTTTTATTTATCTTTCATTTCACTCTTGAACTCCTCCTTGACGAATTTCTCCTGCTCTCCCTCCTACTCCAAGCTTCTCCCTGCCCTCTTTTTCTTCCCTCGGCTTTTCTTTCTGGGGTTCTGTTTTGTTCCGGCCTCTTAAGAGCAGAGCTTCGCCGCTTCCTCTCGAGCCCAAACTGGAAATCTGCCCCTGTAACTCTACTCTCTCACCTTTGACCCGTCCTGCTCAGCCCTCTGGGCCGCTCAGGCTGGGGTTTTTTAAAGGAGGGGAGGAGGGTCACAGGGTCAGATGATCATCTAGGCCGTGCAGACTCTGTGTCTGCAGGAACACGGTCGCAGCACATGGCTCCAGTAATCCCGCTCCCACGCTTCCCACAGACTCCGAATCAGTTCCAGTCCCGATCTGATGTCTGGGAGGATTGATGAGACCTCCTCGGATAGTACAGAGACCCCGTTTTTGGCTTTTGAATGAAACTATTTTGATTACAAGAAAAAACAAGAAACTGGAGTGATTTAAAAAAATTATTTTTTTACAAAATTCCAGCAAGTTTAACTGGATCACACAGTGGGGAAGAAGAGAAACAATGTGGTTGCAACACAGCAGAGTGAAGCTGCTGTGACAGACACTCAGCACGGAGACAGCACAGTTATTATTGCTCAAAATATTGTGGTTTCTCTGATTCTAAAGCTGAGGACTGACTGTGTACATGTGCAGCTAGATGAGTTTTATTTGGTGCGCTTAGTTGCTGAAATGAAGCAGTTGCGCAGCTTTCTGACCGTTTCCGTCATTCTGTGTGCTGTTGCAGAGCTACGCGATTTCGAGCCCGACATCCAACAGGAGATAGAAGTTGATGAAGGCAACACGGCCGTCATCGAGTGTCACCTCCCGGAGAGTCAGCCCAAAGCTCAGGTCCGCTACAGTGTCAAACAGGAATGGCTGGAGACGTCCAAAGGTACCGCTCCTTGTTCTCATCCCGCATCCCATTTTAATTCCTAAACTGTCTCCATTATTTACAGGAATGCTGTAATCCTCCCCTCTGACCGCTTCATAGAGCCTTCGATAAGGCCGTTATCTGGGGAATGTTGCAACATGGGAATGTAGTTGTTTATTTTTCAAATGGTTTTTTTTCTAAGTCTCCTGGAAGAAAAGAAATAGCTCCAGTGGTTTGTCACTGGTATGCTGATGATGCCTGGGAGCCGTAGGTACTGATATCTGCCTCTTATCTGTGAGGAAATGAATACCACATTGTCAAAAGCTGGCGGATTGTTCTGATTCAGACTCAAGGGCGCCCCTCTGTGGCCTGTTAGGACAGTACAGCCTTTTAATGGAATGGCTCTGAGGGCTCATGTTACAAACCAAAGTTTTGCAACGTGGACTTTTTTTGTTGTTGTTGTTCTTGTTTTAATTTAGCTTCTCTTCTTTGTCATCCTCTTATTCCAAAGTGCCCTAATGTATTTTCAGCTGCCTTTGTGCTTTTAATGACTGTAGAGGCCAAGTAAACAAACCCTGACCACAGAGTAAATTAACTCTGCCAAACACCTCCATAAATCAAACTGTTGCTAAAGGTGGTTGCTAGTAACACATTTTGTCATAACTGTTGCGAGATATCGAATACAGTAGTCGTGAGTGGATAAAAAATACTTTGCCCAGAGTTGAAAGCACAATTCACCGAATGATAGGTCTGTCAAAAACGGTTCATTTTCAGCAAGAGGGTTGTCTCTTTCTGGAAGTCTGAAAATTCTCCAGATGTATCTGTACAAATAAAGACATGCAGCACATCTCCTTTACAAAACAGACTATACATTCAAGTAAAAAATAGAATTGAGGCCATCACACACAATATTCAGATATATAAATTTAATATTTGAGTGAAAAAGCTCAGATTTTTCTTTCTTTGCGTGGGATTGTTAAATAATGTTTTTCAACCATTGCAACTATTCAGAAGCTTTAAGAAGCTCTCTGTGACTTTTCATTATTTATGAGGCGTTGTGGCACTGTGACAGAGAGCAGTCTGTTACACGGCTCAAACAGAAATAATATGATATGATTAATGTTGACGTGTGGGAATTGCAAAAGACTGCCAACATTTCTAAAACCCAAATTTCCATGACAAAGGGATTAAACAGAGAAACGTTGCTGCAATAAGTTGGGTAAAACTTTGGTAACTAAGAGTTGATAATAGGGAACATATTCTTCTTCTCTTAGTAACAACTTCCACACTGAAATGTATTGTTGTAAGTGCAGTCTGGGATCGTTTCTGTATGGTGCATTCACTGTTTTTGGAAAAATGTTGTTTCTCAGTACATTTTCACTTTTTCTTTGGAGTGAAACAGGGCTGCAGGTGAGGTCGTTATTGTAAAAACTACAATGCTACTGATGCAATTAAATTAGCTTATATCAGTATTATGTTGCTATGGAAAGGGCTGAACAAGCTTTGGTTTATTTTGGCAAAGTAATGTGATTATTTGGGTGAATATTTTGATATGCTCTCTCTAACTCTGTTACTTCTCCCAGGATGCCTTCAGGAACAGATTTTTTTTTCCCCCCCAAGCACTCTTAACTGACTGTGCTGCATATAGACAATGTCATTGTTAAATATTTCAATGTAACTAAAGTTTGGTGATGAAGTGAAAAACAACAACTTCTCTCTCTTTCACATAAAAATTAAGGAGGTGATTGGTGGCGGATGACATCTGAGGGCTATAGTAGGGAGGGCTAGCAGGTTTTCAGGGAGAGAGAGAGGAAGTATCAGCTCCAAGTCATTCAACATCTTAGCCCTCCTGAAGAAACGACACCAAAGACTGCAAACATGCACAGAGGGTAGTCAGGACTCTAAAGAGAACTGACTAACTGTGTTGACTCAATCATAAACAGCTTTCCTCAGCTTTCTGCATTTGCAGTGAGATTTATCTGGGCAAAGTGAGAAACGGAAGAACTCTCATCACTCCAGGAGAGTGAGAGTTGACAACCTTACTATGCTTTTTATTTTTTTTATTTTTTTGGTGATTGGTTTTGCACTTAACCAGCACTGGGTGTGAATCACACGTTTCTGCCTCTGGGTTTAGATTGTTTCATAACCAACTTTCTGAAACGAAAAGCAGCTGTTAACCGCATGACATCCAATGGTGCATAAAAGATCTTAATGATAAAGTATGTTCTCATAGTTTACTGCGATAATGTGTGGTTCCAGGACTCCAATGATTAGGCTTTGGTTTGGACATCATGATCAGGTCCATTTTGTAAAAATGGGGAGCAAAAACACAATAAACGCATATAAAGTTTTCAGCAAATGACATATGACTAAACTGAATAATTGGAGATTTTTGCATTTTATGTCTATTTGGCGACATACACAATGATTTAAAAACAGAAGTAAAGCCAGATCAGGAGCCTTTTTAGGTCTTGGATCCACTGAAGTAGAGCTCATTCTTTGTCTGTTGGGCTTCTCTCATCCAGCATGTATTTTCTCTTTTTTTATTTTAGGAAACTACCTCATCATGCCATCAGGGAACCTGCAGATAGCCAACGCCACCCAGGACGACGAGGGGCCGTACAAGTGTGCCGCTTACAATCCTGTCACTCAGGAGGTCAAAACGTCCAGATCCACCGATCGCCTGCGCATTCGCCGTGAGTCTGGGTTTTGAACGTCAACATCAAGGCAAAACAGGGAGATTTAATCTTTGCATAATTTGTTTGTTTGGAAAAATCTAAACTCATGACCATAAGAACACAGTAACAACAACAAGGTGGTAGAGTTCCCATTTTACAATCATCAAAGTTGGAGATTAAAATACATAGATGTTTTAATTTAGCATCTGTTTCATCTCTCCCAGTTTCATCATCCATATCTCGACTCTCCCCGTCGCTCTTTCAGGCTCCATGTCCGAAGCGGCTCGCATCATCTACCCGCCAGCGCCCCGATCCATCATGGTGACCAAAGGCCAGCGGCTAGTGCTGGAGTGCGTGGCCAGCGGCATCCCTACCCCGCAGGTCACGTGGGCGAAAGATGGGCGGGACCTACGCTCTCACAACCACACGCGCTTTCTGCTGAGCAACCTGCTGATCGACGCCGTGAGCGAGGGCGATTCGGGCACGTACGTCTGCAGAGCAGACAACGGCATGGGCTCGGACCGATCCGCCACCGTGCTCTACGATGTTCAAGTGTTTGGTGAGCAGATGATTTATTACATTCCGAGTCTCGCTAATTTGGCTGTATTTTTGTCTGGGTCATGAATTTGGGAATTATTTTTTTCTCCTGCTTGGCGAAGCAGCAAGACAGAGTTGTGTCTGTGTGTGTGCAGAGGCGTAGAAGACAGGCTGGAGACGGGGCTCTTTATTCTATAGCTGCACTTGATTGAATGTGTCTAGGTTATAGATGGCTGTTTTTACAGTGATTTAGAGTGTGTGCACGTGCGTGCATGTTTGTGTGAATGTGTTGTGAGCTTGTCTCTCTACAGCTGGCTCTAATTAAAGTCAAGAGTGCTGCTGTAGCTGTAATGAGTTCTGTCTTTACCCCCCATTCACAAGCAGCCAACCATCAACTAGTGGGTCTAGCTCACTCTACACACACAAACCTTTTAATATGTACAGTGACTTGCAAAACTATTTGCACCCCTTGAACTTTTTCATGTTTTGTTGCATAATAGTTGCAAACTCCAATGTGCTTCATCGTAATTTTATGCTCTGGATCAACACAAAGTGGAACTTAATCGTGAAATGAATGGAAAGATTATTTTTAAATTTTTACTACATAAAACCTGAAAATTGTTGAAACAATTGCAACAGCCTTTTTGGTTTTTGCAATACAGCTCAAACCTAGTCAGATGAGATGAAGAGCGTCTGTGAACATCACTTTTTTCCTTCTTGTAACAGACTCTTAATTATATTTTGGTCTGGGCTTTGGCTTGGCCATTCTAACACATGAATACGCTTTGATCTAAATCAGTCCATTGTAGCTCTGGCTGCATGTTTAGGGTCTGGGCAGTAAACTTTTCACAAAGTCTCAACATCTTTGGAGGCTTTAACAGGTTTTGTTTCCATATTGACTTTCCAGACACCTCTGACCAGCTTTCTTGTATTTGGTGAAGAAAAACACCCTGTAGGATAACATAGCCACCACCATGTTTCAGTGATTTGAACATAGACTGAAACATTCAATTCTGGACTCATGTGACGGGAACACCTTCGTCCATATATTTGCTGTGTCCCCTTGGGTTTTATTTTGTGGTATCAGAGTAAGGAACTGAATACAAATGCATGAAAATTCTTTCAGGTTTTTGAAAATGTAAAATGTGAAAAAACAAATATCCTTTTCTTCCCACTCGTGTTGGCATCTTATATAAAGCCACAGACTCTTAACCGTCATGTGTACCATTCCTCCTGCAGAGCCTCCTCTGGTGACCATAGAGCTTCAGCAGCAGGAGGTTGCGTTTGGAGAAACTGTGCGGATCATCTGCCAGGCCCGAGGAAAGCCCACTCCCTCAGTGATGTGGCTCCACAATGCCCGGCCCCTCGCTCAGTCCTCCCGCCACCGCCTCACCTCGCGGGCGCTGCGCATCTCCAACGTGAGCTCTCAGGACGATGGCCTGTACCAGTGCATGGCGGAGAACGGGCTGGGCAGTTCGCAGGCCTCTGCTCGCCTCATCACGGTGTCGACTGGTAAGCTGTTGTAAATTGGTGCTCCGCAACGAGGTTTCTCTCAGTATTTGGAAGCCATCAGATTTGTTTTTTGTTCTGTAGGGATTTCATCTCGGGGAAGGTTGCCTCCTAATTTTCGCCCACTCAGTCCTGATAAAGTGCTGAAAGAGCAGCCTCCTGTAAGGCCTGGGGCCGCAGGAGCCATGCTGCCTCTGGACTGCTCCTCATTACCAGGACAAATATTACCTGCAGAAGCCCCCATTATTCTCAGCCAGCCTCGAACAGGCAAGGCTGACTATTATGAGCTGACCTGGAGACCTCGGCATGAACGAGGGTCCCCTGTGCTGGAGTATGTGATCAAATACAGAAAGGTAACAATGGTTCTTATTAAATCTACATAGCACCTCTTCCTCTTTTCTCTCTGATCAAGTCCTGTTTTTACTCCTAGGAGGGACCCCCTCTTGCTGAGTGGATCACACGAAGTATCTCAGGTTCCCTCCATAAGCTGATTCTAACCAAACTGCAGCCAGACAGCCTGTATGAAGTAGAGATGGCTGCAAAGAATTGTGCTGGTTTGGGACAGCCAGCCATGATGACCTTCAGGACTGGCAAAGGTATGTCAGATCCATGCATCTATTCTCTCATTTTGTCCTGACATATTTTCAATCCCATGTAATTCTTTCTTGAGTAAAAAATAGTTTAGAGGGGGAAAAAAAACTTTTCCAATTAGAAGTGGGGAACATTTGTCTAAACTTCCTAAGGTTTCTAACCTTGCTGGAACTACCATGTTATACCATACCAATAGCAGTGTCAGTTTTACTCCATTGTTTTGCATGTTGGCCTAAAAATTCAATATTAGTATCATCTGACTGAGCTCCTCCTTCTGCTTGTTCCTTGTATTCCTACTTCAGCCATGATGTTGCAATGTTTCCCCCAGAAAACCTGCTAAGCCTGGCGGTTGGGGCTTTCTGCAGACATTCATACAGCGGCCTGTTGTGTTTTTGGGTTGAAAAATGTTTAAAGTTGATGGGAAATGGGAAAAAAATCACTTAATAATTATGTGTCATTGGAAAATTGGAAGATTAATCTCGGAACACCAACTATAAAGTTTTAAAAAATGCAAACATAAAAAATCAATTACCGTAAATAAATAAGCAATGCTAAGCCTGATGGGGGCACAAGTAAAGCATGGTGGCCCTCCAGGCTTGTAATACACTGGGGGAAACCCTGTGTTTACAGATTCTGCCACTTGAGCTGTGGATCTTTTCATTTCACAGCGCTACTTTGACGCTTATTGGTCTCTGCTTGCCTGACCTGTCAGTTAGATGAACTGCCATCTCTTGGCAGATTTGCAGTTTCCTGCAGGTTTCCGTTTTTAGATGGATTGAACAGTGCTCTGAGATTTTCAAGCCTTGTTTGAACCCTATAGATGGTCTAAATTTCTTCACAATTTGACCTCTGACCTATCTGCTATGGTCCTTGGTCTTCATGATTATGTTTGCTCACTAATATTCTCCAACTAACCTCTGAGGTCTTCACAGAACCGTGAGATTGATACTCAGATTAAACAACTCAGAGGTGGACTTTTGAAGTTAATTGACTGCAGTTGATTTTATTTTGGGATATCTTGGACAAGGGTTTAAATATGTCAATTTTATTGTTTTCTGTGAAAACGGTTGAAAACCGCGTATCCTATTCTTTCCACATAACAGTTCTGCACTTTTTTTTGTGTCATTTGTGGTTTTGTGACAAATTGTGTGAAATTTCCTTTTTATGAGGCACTGTAATCAATTTCACAATTTTAGACCCATTATTCACAACAACAACAAAAAATATCTGCATTATTTCTTAAGATGTCTTAAGGAAATATCTGTGGCACTAAACAGTTTTGTTTTTTCTGTCTTTAGTGCGTAAAGGCTCCGGAGCGTCCAACGACCCACCAAAAACCCCAGCTGTCCCTTCACCAAGCCTCTCTCGTAAGCCCTCTACCTGCGAATGCAACAAATCTCTGATTAACAGCACTAATGACATCAAAGGCCAAAGCTAGGACTGACCTCAGCTACTAACCCTCTCCTCTAACAGTTTTCTCTCTTGCATTTCTGTCTGAAGGATGAGCTCTCAGTAAGTTGAGCACTTCAAGGCTGCATTGTTGTCCTGTGGTTTATTTCCATATTGTCGCTACATATTTGACCCCACCCTACCCTCTGCAGCTCCCGAAGCTCCCGATAAGCCCACCGTCTCCATGGCTACGGAGACCTCGGCGTACGTGACTTGGATTCCTCGCGGCAACCGCGGCTTCCCCATTCAGTCGTTTCGGGTGGAGTACAAGAAGGTGAAGAGGCCCGGGGAGGACTGGGTGACGGCGGTGGAGAACATTCCCCCATCCAGGCTGTCTGTGGAAATCATGGGCCTGGAGAAAGGTTGGTTTGGAGGAGGGGAGTTATCGGATGTCGTTCCATGCAATTATGACGATGATGCCCTTTCGTAATTACAGTTCCTTGGTCTGTAAATTTATCACCATAATGAGTATAGTTAAAGCCATTTCAGTGATTACTGCCATTAATCAAAACATAACTGGGTTACAATTAACACAACATTTGCTCTGAGAAAGAAAACATAAAACTGCTTCACTCTGCCTTTTAAGTGTCTGAGAAGTCTGGGGCCGCTGATTGCGAACGTTCGTTCCTCTCCCTGTAGGTACGTCCTATAAGTTTCGTGTGGTCGCCGTGAACATAATCGGTTCCAGTCCACCCAGTGCCCCCTCCAAGGCCTATACTGTGGTGGGTGGGAAAACCCACGAGCGTCCCGTTGATGGACCTTACATCACTTACAATGAAGCCATCAATGAGACCACGATCATCCTGAAATGGACGGTATGTGTCCAAAGACATTTTGACAGTCTGGAATGTCTGAACTTTTCTAATACATAGGGAAACTGGATTTGATATAAAGCTCATTGTGATCGTTACCTCCTCACTAGTATGATCCTGTGAACAACACGCCCATCTACGGTTTCTACATCTACTACCGCCCGACGGACAGCGATAACGACAGCGACTACAAGAAGGATGTGGTGGAGGGGGACCGGTACTGGCATTCGATCACCGACCTGCAGCCAGAAACGGCGTACGACATCAAGATGCAGAGCTTCAACGAAAAGGGCGAGAGCGAGTTTGGCAATGTAGTAATTCTTGAAACTAAAGGTGAGAGCATTTACAGAGGATGTTTGTCGGATTTTCTTGAACATGTAGTTATCTGACTAAGATCTTCCTAAGCCTTTTCTATTTATTTTTTCCTCAGCTCGTCTTAATAACCCGCGACCTCGGGCTCCAGAGCCTACAGATCCACAGGCTGAAGCCCCCGGCGTGTTGGTGCCACGGCCTGGTGACCTCCCCTACCTCATCGTTGGTATTGTCCTAGGAGCCTTTGTCTTCATCATTGTCGCCTTCATCCCGTTCTGTCTCTGGAGAGCCTGGGCCAAGCAGAGTGAGTTTTGCCCAGAGATCCTCAGGTTTTTGATGACAGGCTATTGCCTTTGCATGCGTCCTAATTCATTACTTCACTACTTGCAGAGCAAGCTTCAGACTTATGCTTCCCAACTGTGGCTGCTCCGGTGTCAGCGTGTCAGTACACCATGGTTCCTCTGCAGGGACTGGCCCTGGTTGGACACTGCCCCCTGGACTCTCACATGAGTCCTTCACGCAGCGTTTACCCCGCTAACGGAGAGTACATCCAGAACGGAAAAGCTCAGCACTGCCTTCCAGGACTGCAGCAGGTGAAAACACTTTGACTGAAGTGACATGTGGTGCACTGGAAAAAAAATCAGTAATAGAATTTCAGGAGCTGTGTAAAAAAAAGAAAACTGCACATTTAAAGGCCAGTGTCAACATACTGGTGAGAACAGTTAAGAAAATGTTTTGCTAAATGTATTTATAGGCTCTAACTGGTTGAAATTAGCTTAATTTTAAACAATAAACTCAAAGCTTTTGCTAATTTTAAGTTCTGGCTAGGGCTGTTCACTTGGGTGGGACAGGAAGGTGTTTTTTGTTTTATTTTCCCAAAAAACATATGGCAGTAGTTCCTGTTTTTTTGTGTTGCTGACTAACAAACTTTGTAACACTTCTGCTACTACTACTAATGTTTTATTCTTTTATTGTTGAATAAAAACCTTCATGTACTTTTACTTTGCAGGATGAAGTGGATTGTGACTTGGAGTGCAACACTCTTCTGCCACAGGCAAATGGACATCTGCCTCTTCACCAGTACTCCAGCAGGTTAATAATTATTAAATTCTGCTAATGATATTTCATTAAGTAAAGCTACAAATAAAAACATTCTATCATTGTAAATGTGTGGTTTTTCTCAGGGAGGTGGATCATCAGGAACAGAGCCACTGTTCTCCTGACGACTCCACTCATCAGCTTCTGGGTTCTTCCCATGAATTTGTCAGCTCACAGGAAGTAAGAGGCAGAGTTAGGTTTGGTGACGGCACGCCAAACATCAATCAAAGTAAGTGATTAGAAGGAACATTTGTTCCTTCTAATATGGAAGGAACAAATGTGGCAAATAACCCTTTGAGATTTGAGTGTCGTAGAAATCTTAAAAATATTTTACCTGCTCTCTTTCATTCCTGCAGAACAGGAACCTCTTCGTCTTTTGTCACTTGAGGACGACGGAGTTTTCACCTCCTCTTATTCCACAACCACAATGCAACAATCCCAAGATACAATACAGGAAGTAAACATCCTCCCGAATGAAGTGTCCTCTGAGAACATAGGGACGTCAGACACCACAGATGCATAACAGACTCTTAGTGAACAGAGGAAAAAAAGAGAATATATTTATTTTTGTATTAGAATATTTATATATTTATGCTTTTGTACATATAATTGTGTTATTATACTGTATATATGGGTATTTTCATATAAAAACACGATTTATCCATATATCTGCTCACTCTACATCCTTGACAAGGGGAGTCTGCATTTCCAGAGCAACTTCCATTTATTCAGCACTTCCATGTCCAGACCTCACCCGTCCATTCCTCACTTCGCAGACATAACCCCTTCCAAAATGTTCATTGTGTTTAGCTTTATGCAGACCAGAAACAAAGGGATCATTTCTCCAATCAGATGCTGTAATTATGAGGTGCTGTCATCACGTTCTCAAGAACTGAAAACTGCCATTGTGTACAGCTGTAACATGATATACTTTGCTCTTCATTAACAAACTATTAACAAGTGTATGCAATTTAAATAATTGTTTTCAGTAGTGTACATGAGATTATATATTGTGTATAGTTATTTATTTGTTGGAGTTTATGGTATTTTTTTAAAATCATCACTGAATGGGAGAGATTCTGGAAAATAACAGTCATTGATAAGCTGAACTTTACTCTGCAGCCACTTCTGTTTACTTGTTCGCTGGTTACCAAAAGACTGCCAGGTGAGGAAGCTGTGACAGGTGTTAGTATTATTCCTTCCTCATAGGTCAGTGGAAAAAGTATTACATAAAAGTGATCAAAATGAAGGAGATCCTGAATCTAAACTCCCTAAAGAGTGCAGGCTGTTTTCTGCACATGCTGGAGCACTATTGCATGTAAATAAAAAGCTTATAAAATAATTCTGGGTGTTTTGTTTCTTTTGACTAGCTTCGAGTCATTAGCTGATGTTTCGGGTATATTATACTAACCACTTGGTGTGTAATGCTCAGCACAATCATTTTATTAAAAGGTATTTGAAATGTAGAACCTAAAATGAAGACAATCAATAGAAATTTTAAGTGGAAAAAGGATAAACAAGCTAGCACTATCCTGTAAATAAGAGTATGCATTATCTGCCGTTGGGTGTTATGCTCAATGCCTGATATATTTGTGTCATACAGCATTCAGAGCTATGCATTGGTGTTATTAAATAAGCTACAAATGGCATGTTAGCATAACATTAGCTAATCTATGTTGACAGCACCTAATATGCTAAGATGCTAGCTGCAAGGAAAAAAAGGCAGGGAAATTACAAAGTTATCCTTATAACATTAGTATGTTTGAAAATGGTATAAAGCTAAAGTTAAGCAAAATGCTAGAGTTATCAATAAGTATGCTAGCTAAAACATCTAGAAATAATGCAAAGGTTTATTCATATGAAGAGCATTAGATTATCCTGGGCCTCCTCTTCATTAGACTGTTAGGCAGCAGTGTTTTCTTCAAATGCTAATTCATAACTGCTGTGATGCAGCTCACTGCTGGAGAGTCTTCCTGCCTACTCAGATGAGTTACAATTTTGCTCTTTTGAATACTAATTCTTTAAAATAAACTGGGTTCTGAAAACAAAAGAAAAACGGAAATGACAATGTTATCCTTATAAATTTTATTTATCAATTTTGTATTTACAAATACATAATCTAGCAACTTTGATATGAAATATTGGTATTTACAAAATAGCTCTTCGAAAAATCTGTACAGTACAACCTGATAAGTTAGTAAATTAAATTAGTAACTGTGCAGAAAGTTTCCTTTTGACCCAAAACTCAAGTTCTAAACTTTTATTTTCTTCAAAACCAGTTTAACCAACATTTCGAAAAAAGGAGCATTCAGGATTTATTTCCATAAAATTCAAAAGCCTTATGAAAATTTTAAATGATTACTCTGACATTATGCATGCCAAAAAAAAAAGAAACTGAGTGGACATGTAAACAACAAATCCCCTCACATCAAGTGCTTTATCACTTCTTTCTTTAACATTGAAACAAACTACACATTTCAAACAGCAATTGTTTGCTCTTGAACAACAGTCCAAAAAGGCATTAAACTGAAACTCATCACACAGCTGAACTGCCATCATGGCCCAGGATGTGGCTGATGTTGTGGGCCGGACGATTGGGTTGCTTTCCAGAGTCAGCTGATGATGTGTTGGTGAGGGACAGCAGAGGAGACATCTGCATGGATGAGCCATCCGAGGGCATGCCGGTGGCGATTTCGGGGAACAACGAGGTGAGGCTGAAGTTGGAGATGTGAGGGGTGATTCCAGACGATGGCATAGGAGGCATATCCGGAAGCAAAGGGAAACTGGCCTGACCGAACCCCACTGGCCGCGTCGGGGAGAGGATGGAGCTGAATCTGTTGTTGAGAGGAGGGGCGCTGGCCTTGTCGGCGCTCGGACTTGTAAACATTTGGTTGGGAAAGTACTGGAGGGCGACATCACCAGGGAGGCTGGGATGGGCAGCTGGGGAGTAAGAGGGGTAAAAGGAGGGTAAAGTGTTCTGGGGCTCCACGGGGAGGAGGGACGGTGTGCGGGAAGTGCTAGGTTGGCTCACTGGAGGGATAAATGTAGAGTTTGCATTAATCGGAGGAGGAGGGTTCATTCCTCCCTCTGAAATAAAGGGGAACCCAAAGTTCTGAGCCAGGTGTTGGTCAGCAACAAGATTGTTGTCACTGGGAACCTGTGCGCTGTCTGCCATCAAGCGCACAATGGTGGTCCGGCGGTTCTCTCCTCCAGACTGAGGCCGGCCCAGCAGGACCCCTCCCCCCGAGGGCAAAGGTAGATGGCCCTCAGCCTCAAAAGGGTTGGTGGGTCTCTGCGCTCCCGATCGATGTCTCAGTTTGACTGGATGAGCGTCTCTGGGTATATGTCGGGAATGCTGGCTGACAGCAACAGGGGGTCTGGGGATGGCAGAGGAGCGGCCGGGCTCAGAGCTGCTGTGGGGAGTCGGAGGGTGGGGCAGACCTGCTCGGACGCCGGGCCCTACGTGCATATTACTGCTGACCTGAGAAATGTGGCCCTTGTTGGCCTCTGTGAGTCGCATAGCTGGGGCCTTCTGGGACTGAGGCACGCTCGGACTCGAGGCCTTGGCCTGGATGTCTCCTGATGAACTTCCAGGCATGCAGCTGTACTCCATGGTCACTGGGGGGCAACACTGAACTGCTCGCTGATGGTTGCTCTGCTCAGGAAGATGGGGAGAAAGGAGGCTTTGCATGAAACTCTGGTGGCAGCCTTCCTGTTCCCGAGGGAGCGCAGGACCAACTTGGACTCCCTGAGGGCCGGGATGGGGTCCACTGTAGCTGCCACGGTTTCTTATGTCTGCAGTGGGGCCGACACTCATCCTGAATCCTCCCTGCTGCTGTCCCTGAGGGCCTCGCTGAGAGGGGGGTACCGACTTGGGGGCCATGTCACTCCCACGAGAGACCTGAGCTTCAAAACTGCTGAGCTGATGCGTTCCCCCTCCACCAGCCATCGCCTTGAAGGACTGACACTCAGATATGCGTTGGTCAGCGGATGTAGAATGGTCAGATGAAAGGCGGTTCTGAGGGTTGTGAACAATGCCAGCCTTCCCTCGCGAAGTATCCAGGTAGCTGCGGAGGTCTGGTTGCTCTTGGGTGGCACCGCGACCGGGCTGAAGATGGAGAGCCATGCGTTGCTGCTGATCCCCACTAGTGGAGCTTTTACCGATGAGCGCCTCTGCAGAGTAGTTCGACACGCGGTGTCGCTCCTGTCGAGACGGAGCACAAGCCAGCTCAGATGAACGAGATACCGTGTTGGTGGGAGGAGAGATGAGCTGCTGCTCCAAGCTTCTAGCGCTCATCATCCTCTGCATAGCATTGTGGTCCTGACCAGACTGCAGAACGACAAGTTAAAGACACAAAAACCTTTACTATAACAAAAAGAAGACAATAATATGTCATAAAATATTCCTCAGTAAAAATTAAAAAAGGATGAAATTCTGCAAATTACAAAAAATCGTAAATAAAAATGATTTCAGTCAGCCAATTCCAGGGTTCCTTTACATTTTAGATAGTAAAAGTTTCCTGCTTCAAAAGAAAGGTTGAAATAAATTGCAAAAGAAAGAGCTAACGAAAGAAACAAGAGCGAAAGTGCTAAGGGAAGACGGCAAAAGAAAGAATGAAAGAGCTAAAAGAGTGAAAGAAAGGTTCTGTCATCTAAATGAGCAGAATGCTCATCTAGGCACTAGCAAGGTTTATAATTTAGAAGATGAACTTTAACAGTATTTCTCATTCAGATTCAAACAAATGATCATAAACTACACATTACTAACATGCTACCCATACCCACCTTGAGGTGGTCCTGCTGAGCCAGGTGGCTATTGTGATGGGCCCTGGATCCCACTGACTGGGCCTCACATGTCTTGTCCTGATGCCTAAAGTGCTGCTGTTGAATCTGTTGCTGTAAATGCTGAGGATGTCTGGGATGAGAATTCTGCTGCTGCTGCAGCTGCTGTTGATGCTGAGTCTGGGGAGGTTGCTGGTGCGCCTGCTGCTGTTGTTGGTGTTGTGGATGAGATGCTTGGTGCTGTGTTGGTTGTTGATGCTGTTGAGACTGTTGGTGGGACTGCTGTGGATGCTGTTGCTGATGGGAATGCTGATGAATTCCAGACTTTTCCAGGTGATGTTGCTGCTTCTGCTGCAAGCCAGCAGGTGAGCCAGTTTGATTCCCTCTGACGATTCCCCGCTTCTTCTGGACATGCTGCTGTTGTTGTTGTTGCTGCTCCTGCAGCGCCCTCTGGTGTAGTGAGTGGCGCTGTGCAGGGTCAGATTGAGTCAGGTGGTGCTGCAGATGATATAAATGGTGTCTCTGTTGCTCTTGTTGCTGCTGTTTCATGTAAAGGTTCCCTCCCAGATGCTGACTGGGCTGGCTAACAGAATGCTGCAGGTGACCCTGTGGCAGATGAAGGCCGCCTGCCTGGTTCTGCTCAGGAGGACCTTGAACGGGGCAGTGACCATCAATGGGGCGAACTACTGGGCTCATGAAGGAGTTTGATGAGAAAAGAGGGGCTCCATTTTCTGAATTAATCCTAGTCATCACAGCTGCAGAGGTGGACGGCAGCTGTCCCAACATCATCTGACTGTGGTCTGGTGCTTTCACATCCATATGGCCCACTGCGTTACCCGGTGGAGGGCAAGGCTTTGGTCGTTTTCCTGCATTTAACATTGCTTCTTCTGGGGCTTGTCTTTTGGAGATGATCTTCCCATGTCGCTCACCTACCACACTTCCAGGTTGGCCTCTTATAGCATTATTTTTCAGGGCAGCATACTCTACTACTTGGGCAGTGCCTGAACAGGTTGAGATGGCGTTGCTTGAGGGTTGAGACATATGAGTAGATGTCCCGGCTGGAGAGGGAGCTGACCCCTGCTGGGCCGTCAGACTGGGGGAACTGGGATAGGGTTGGTGACTGGAGCTGGATCTGATCAGATTGTTAACACTGAGGCTAGCAGCTGTCCCACCTTGAGTTGAACTCTGAGACTGTCCTGGAGGGAGAGGTTGAGATTTTGAGCAAGCAATACTTTGCAGATGTCTGTTTGGCCCACTCACAGACACATCATGGTGTTTAGCCGCACCTTGGTCCATCAGTTTTGTTATCTTGCCTGGCTGCCCAGCTGAGCCTCTGTCTCTGCTGGAAGACACTGGTGGGGTTTTGGGGGAGTCCCATGTAGTTGAAGCAGTGTTGTCCCCTGAGCATCCTCCGCTTCTTCTCTCTGGGCTGTCTTGTTCTAGCATTGCCAACGCAAGCATCTCCGCTTGTTCGGATGTAAACGCAAATGATCCAAAGGAGCCGGAAGACACACCGATGCTATGGCCTTGAGGAAGCATCGATGCGACAGAGAACCCTCGACCACCAGCTCCCCCTGTGGTCATTGGAGAATCAGTCTGCCTGTTTGACGTCATATTTTGCTCCATTGCCTGGTCATCCAGGTTTGTGTAAACTTGTTGAGTAACTGCAAAGTCCTTCTTTAAGGGAACTTCAGACATCACCCCAACCAATCCTTCTTTTCTTGCTGCTGTGGAAGGCCTCTCCTCCAGAGCATCCCTGTCAATCCTTGTTGTCTGAATTGGTTTGACTTCTGCAGGACGACACAAGGAAGGTGGGGGGATGTTCACGTCATTCTGTTGTGAAGGAGCTCTTGAAGTACTAGCCTTTTTCTTAATTTCTATAGTTGATGTGGAAATTGTAATAGAGGCGTCTGGAGCTGAATTAGTGGGTGAAGGTGATGAGATGACAGGTGTGGTGGGCTGAGAAGAGGATGAAGTGGTGGGCTGAGAAGAGGATGAAGTGGTGGGCTGAGAAGAAGATGAAGTGGTGGGCTGAGAAGAAGATGAAGTGGTGGGCTGAGAAGAAGATGGTTGATCTTGGACCTTTGATTTCTGGGGAACAGTAGATTGCACTGTGTTGGTATTCTGAGTCACTGATGCAGTAGTCTGAATACAGATTGGGGGCAAACACAAACTAGAATCAGAAGTTACATGAGGGTCATTGGAAACGGCAGAGGTGACTGTGGGTTTATTTTGTTTAGCAACAGAAGAAGCAGCAGTTGGCAGGCTTTGCATTATGGTAGTTGTAGTAGTAACAGTTACCTGTTTAACCTCTGACACCAAAGGTTTGGTTACAGCAGAGCTGCTGTTAGAAACTGGAGTAATTTTAGTCTTGATTGCTAAAGCTGAGCCACTAGATGGCTTGATAGCTGTTTCACAGACGACCTTTGGTGCAGCTGAGTTACTCTGAGATGCACAGACAGAGCTTTTATCCTGCATCGGACAAAATACAACAGAGTTGCTGGATGAACTGCACACAATCATTTGCTGTGTTTTCTGACCTGATGCTACACAGCTTACAGCATCTCGGGACTCTGAAATTGTGGTGTCCATTGGGTGAACGTTTGCCGAGGACTGTAAAACTTGAGATGCTTTATCTTGAACTGCCTGGCTCTCTTTAGCAGTAGCAGATTTTTTGAGAGGAATTAGTTGTGCAGTCCTGAGCTCTTTCTTTTTGGGAGATTTAGTCCTTTTAGCTACCACTCTCTTTGTGTTTACAACCATGTGGGGCTTTTTTCCTGAAGGCTTAGAGGTGCTGGCAGCTATCCCTGAAGGAATCTGTAGCTGCTGAGCAGGTAGTGCAGGTGCAGATCCAGGTACAGGTGCAGTAACACCAACTGATGATGTAGGGGTAAGAAGGCAACTGCTCTGGCAAGATCGAGGGAGGCCTTGAGATATGCTCTGGTTCAGACTGCTAAGGGCACCTAAAGTATTGAGGGCCACATTAGTAGTGGGCTCCTCAGTGGTGGTGGGCTGTACCAGTTGGAGGGTGCTCTGACCGATCTGCGAGCCACCTTTATCAGAAGTTTTCACTGGCTTCAGAGCAAACACCTGGCCATTCACAGTGATTGTTTGTGGGGCTGTGGAGACTGGTGAAGAGGAACATCCCTGGCTGACCTGCAGTGGATGGCTCACCTCAGGCTGGGTGGGACGAGGCAGGATATGCACGAGCTGCTTTCCCCCAACACTTTGTAAAGGAGGGACAGTCACTGAACTGGTTGTGGTTGGAGTTTGAGTGGAAACAGCAGGGAGAGAGGGAGGACCAATGCTCAGCTGGGAGCTCTGAGGAGCAGGCGTAGCCTGACTGGGGGCTTGGATGATCACTATATGCTGACAAGGTGTTTGATTCGAAATGTCCTCTCTCACAACCTGCTGGGTGGGGCAGGCACTGGCCTGCTGCAGGATGACAACACTTGGATTGTTCGTGCTCTGAGGTGCGGTTACACCTGGTGCTGCAGCGGTAGAACCGGCTGGGTTGACCTGCAGCACCTGCATGGTCTGAAGCAGGGGTAGAACAGCAGCTTGATGCTGAGGAACCAGGGTTTGCTGAGGCTGTGGAATAAGGGCTGTCGGAGGATGAGGAACCAACGACGCTGGCTGCAGAACTGCAGGCTGGGGCTGAGCAATCACAGCTGGTTGTGGCACTATGGCTGACTGGGGTACAACTGCACATTGAGGCTGTGTCCGGTTTAGAACTGCAGCTTGTAGCTGAGGGGTACTTTTGAATGGATTAGCTGGAATATGAGTTGTGATAGGTGCCTGCTGTATAGGAACGTGTGGCTGCAGCTGTATTTGAACAGGATTAACAGAGGGTCTGCTGCCCACAGGACATACTGCAACCTGTTGGACCGCCTGGGTGGTACTGCTGACCTCTGGCGCAGACAAACTCTGGCAAACTGGTTGCACTGTGTTTCCTGCCATCTGCAATGTTGTCCAGGTCGTCTGTGTGCTGCCTGCAGCTCCAGCCCTAAGAACAGTTTGATTGGAAGGAACTGCAGTGTAGCTTACAGTTCTGATGGCAGTGTCCTGTGTCCCCAAAGAGGAACTCCCCGATGATGCAGAGGTTATGGTCTGGGTAGATGTAGTACGTGTGGACACACACTGCGCAGTGCTTTCGGTGGTATGTGGCGAGGCTGAATTAGCTACTAAAGGAATGCTCTGAGGCGCAGGATCAGGCTGCACCTGCTGGAGCAGGGATGTAGTGGCTGCAGGGATCTGGAGGGTTATGTAAGATACAGAAGGTGCCAAAGAAGGGCCTACAGCAGGTGTTTCAACCACACACTTCTCCAACATCCTCAGACCTGATTTTGACTGAGAGGGTGTTGTGGTTGAGCCTGGGAGAAGTGCAGGGGTGGTAGAAGAAGTACTGACTTCTTCTATTGCATTAACTTGCAATCTAGTATCAGATGGTGGCTGAATTGCTTCAGAGGACTTCTTTCCAGAGCTTGACTGTTTCCCTGCAGGGCTGATCACATTGCCATTGGAATAAACAACAATTTTCTTTGGGAGCTGATGGGTAGGAGTCACTTTTGCCACTTTGGCGCAGCGGTGCTTTCCCTTCCAGTGAATAGTTGGGTCCTCTAAAAGGCTAATATCATGAGCTTTGAGAAGCTCAATGTAGTGAGCACTCTCCTTTCTCAGTTCATCCAACTGATGCCGCAGTCTCCGTATCTCCTCAGCTGCATAGAGACAAAGCAGGTATTTGTATTTTTAAATAAATATTAAGTATAATATAAATATAAGTAATTGACCAACATCAAGTGGAGCATAACTGTACAGTAGATTTCTTTTTTTTAATAGACGCTACTTTTAGGGGCAGGACTGGATAAGCCTTTAATTCTTCCTGCTCCCTCAAGGTTGGGTGCCCTTTTACACATGCCTCTGCTTCAACACACAAGAGTCAAAGAATGAGGTCAATAGCAGGACTCTGGAGAATTTAAATGCATACTGAGGTGGTACTTCAGCCTCAGGTACGTTGGACCAGAGATGCATCTAAAAGATGTCGGACACCGTCCCACATGCTACTTTTAGAAACATGGCTGAATAAACTTATAGTTTTGTAATTTTGATTATTATAATATGTTGTTAGCATGCATAAAAACTTCAAGCGCAGCCAGTCACTTTGCTGTTGGTAGACTTGATTGAGGGTTGCGGAATAAATAGAAGATTCTTTTAAAGTTCATGAAAAAAAAGTACAAAGAAACCCTGACCTTGGACTTTATCACCACCGTCCAGAAGCAGTGTATCATTTTGTTTCTTCAGCTCAGTAATGTAGCGAAAAGCTTGGTCCAATATCATGTTCTTACTCTAAAAACAGAACATTAAAATAAAAAATACACAATGTACTAGATAGACACATGGATGATTGCAATTCAATAAAAAGCAGCTATTTACCTGTTTAAGTGCCTGAGAACACGGCAGAAGATTCCCAATGCGATTAATCCCCGCATTAATTTTCTCCTTTCTGTGTCTCTCAACTATATGCAGACACAAACAAAGACAAAGTACCTTTTATAATCCAATTAAATTTTAGGTAAAAAAAAAAAAAAAGACCTCTAGCTCAAGTTGCAAAAGTAGCAGATCTGATGTTACCTGCATTATGAGATTCTTTGTTTTTCTTCTTTCTGCAAAAAGTGAACAATTCATAGTGCATTTAAAATATTTACAAAGATCATAGGTGGGCAACATGATTTTTGGTGCATTTGTTTCAAAGGAAAAATAATAAATTAATATAAAAATGTTTGGAGTATTTTTTTTCCAAGTTAGGCAAGGGATGCCATCATCATCAGGATGAATATGAACTTGGGGTGCATCTGTACAAAGCAATCCCAGATCAGTTTGTACTTTGGCTTTAAAGTCATGACTGATTTCAATCAAGAGAAACAAATAAAAAGGGCACACAACAAAACTCAATGGACATTTCTTTAAATTTTATTTTGTTAATAAAGGATAAGCAGGTATTGTTGATGGACTGACAGACAAATGAATAAGCAATAAAACAACTTAAAAATGGTCAATGTTTTTCAGGAACTTTTAAACAGACTGCCTATGTTTGAGAATTGATTGGTTTAAATCGCTTCGGAGTTGTTTTTGTAATTGTTGTTATCCTTTACTATTACAATATACCAAACACTGATACTGTGATAACAACTGTGATTTAAGACATATCTTATGGTTTTAAATCAAATGATCAACAATTTGTTGAGCAACAAATGGCAACAAATCATATAAACAATGGAGGATAATTTTCAATTAAAGGATTTAAGAGGAACGTTTTCTTATATTACAAAAGAAAAAGGAAAAACAGAAAAAATGACAGTGCAATATTTACATTCTTTGTAAAAGACAAAGAATGGGGAGCTTGTATATTTAAGCAAAGCGTTGTCCATGCTTTGAATATCCCTATTCTCTTTAAACTTAACATGTTTATATGTATATAAGCATACTCACTTGGGTTTTCGACCAGGTGTCTGAGTTTCAGTCATCTCTGGCATCCTGTTTTAACAGTTGCCTGAATGGTGAAAGGTACCAGTTAACGCATTCAACAACTGGACCTTAAGTCCGGTCTGTTCCCGTCCTGCACACAACACAAAAACGCTGTAGTCATCAACAGCTACGTATTAACAACTGCTATGTTACATTTGGGCTTCCTCCAGAGCAACTGGATGCTAACATGCTAGTGCAGAGTAACCTGGCTTTACTGCAAACCTAAGTGCTATAACATTTAAAATTCTGCATAAAAACAGCTTCTTTGGCAAACTGTTCAAACAAATGTTCTACTTCAACATAATCATATCGGCAATAGATGACGTTCAAACGTCTGTTGTGTCACTTAAATAGAAGAAAGCTATCAACCTGAGCATTTAAACTAGCTAGTTAGCCAACAGCTATCTTAGCTTACCGTTACCTAAATAATTATTGGACAAATTAAAAACGAAATAATTTACGTCCCATGTAATTAAACGTAGCAAAACAAACGTAAATTCCACCAACCTCTAACTTCGGCATTGTGGTGAATATATGTTCCAGTAACAACTTAGACATTAGGAGCTAAGCTAGCAGAGCATTCAGCTCATCTCTCAAAACAATCTAGATACACCTAAATCCGTGAGGAAGAGGGTTGCACCTTCGAGACAGCCAATGGGATCGCGAGTGTAAGAAGTCTCAACCAATCACGAAACGGTAAGGAAAGCGTCACTGTATGAGTTCGTGTCTAATGAGGCTACATTAGTTTTCCAAATACATGTAAAATGTTTACCTCCTCTATAGTGAAGGGTTAATAACAATTTGTATTTTTTTAAAACTATCCTAAGACTATAAAGTTATATGATAAATACTATGAAAAAGTTGTAGGCTAATAGAAAGATATGCATGGGGGAAATACTTTTTCAAAGTCCTACATTATTATAGTTGAAAGTACAGTTTTATATACACATCAAATTAAGACACTTTTTATTATCTGAATTTAAATCGGACCAAACTCCTCTTGTTTTAGGACAGTTCAAATTATCAAAATTATTTCTATTAGCTAAATCCCATATCAGATTTATTTATAAGTTTACATATATTTTCAAACGTTCTAGGTTTCCTTCCACAAGCTTCTCACAATAGTTTGCAACAGATATCAGGACTTTGTTCCAAAACATGGAGCCTGTTTTCATTACGCCACTTTGTAACCACTTTGGGTTATTGTCCATTTCGGAAACCCATATCAGCCCAAACTTTTGCTTCCTGTCACCAAGTTTCTTTTAGATTTTTGAGTAAATTTTTTCTTCCACACTGCATGTGTAGATAGGACACTTCTGCAATGATCTGTAAATCGATCTGAGGTGCATCCAATTTGCAAAGCAAAGGAAATCAACCAAGCTGTGAAAAAAACCTTTACTGCAAATAGTAATTCCTTTATTTAGACGTTAAAAAGTCTTACAATATAGAGCTCCAGAAAAGATAAAATTCTTCAAAAGAAAGCAAAAACATGCGTATACTACAGTTGAGAGAACAACTCTCATTGCATGCAGAGGGTCAGAGCTTCTTCTGGGTTAAGAATCTATATCTGACCAAAACCTCCAGACTGTCAGAACGGCATAAAAACTCATGAGAGTGCAATAACAAAAACTCCCAAAGTTTAAAGAAATCGCTGCCAAAGGTGTTTAAGAAATCAATATTTACCCACCTTGAGCAAATAAATGTACTAATGCCAAATTAAATCATTTAGTTAATTACTGATACATCCCCTACAAGTCAATGAGAGGCAATGTACCTATGAGAACCTCTCCAATACTGGGACTTTCCCCCAAACTAAGCATTTCTAATTTTATGTCTTATACCCAGGGGAACCTCTGAGCCGTTTGCTGTGTAAGTGTGAAAAAAAAACAAAAACAAAAAAACTGTTTAGGGGAATTAAATTAAAAACCTAGAGAATAAAGTTCTCTGGAAATCAAGAGTGATGCCAACATCTTTCCACCACAACCAAACCATTCAGCCTCCACTGTGTCCATACTGAGCGGAAACATTTCTGCTCCTCCCATCTGGATGCATGAACAAACTGGTCTTGTTCACTTCCCGTGAATCCCAGGGTTCAGGTAGCAAGAGAATTGTCTCATCTGCTCAACGGATCAGCTCCAGCTAACACTCCAAATTGACCAGCTAAGTGATGGTCTTGCAAACATTTTCACTGCTTCCTTTTCCAAAAATATAGATATGTCCCCATTAGGTTTGATAACCGCATAAAAACAACTCAAACACAAACAGAACGATTTGCAAACAGAACACCATCCCCGTCACCGTGTCTACTAATGTTCTGTGTTGGCATTTCATCATTGGAAACCAATTTGTGGATAACAGAGTTTTCTGTCACTTTTCAAATAACCGCATGTAATAATGGGAAACAATAAAATATGAAAAAAATAAAATAAAATAAATCACCTTTGCAAAATAAATGCAGCAATTTTTATACTGGAAAACTGCTTTCTCTTTCTAGCGTCCTTTTGAAGAAACTGTTGAATGTGTTGACCTTGGGGCATCTGTCACAGTTCTGTTTCTGCGTCGATGGGCACACATGCTTTTCTTTGTCCCCCCAAAAAAACCTGTGTGTGCCCCTACTCTACTTTCTGAAGCTCCCCACTGGGTGGCGCACATGGACTGCGCAGGCTCTTCTGCAACACATGGGCATCTGCAGGTTCTATCCTCTTGTAGTAATTCTTTTTTGTCTCGATTATCTCAAAGCCAAATTTCTGATAGAAGTCGATAGCTGACTCATTGCTGATCTGCACATGACTGTGGAATGAGAAAGATGAAGTTAGCACATTTGGAGGAATCTGTTTTTAATTACGCTGGAATTACTGTGAAAGGAATAACACTTTAGATCAAATACAAGAAGAAGTAAAGACAGTCAAATCCCTTGCACATCTATCCTCGGTCAAAAACATTTAAATGTCAAACATCACAAACACCCTCATTTTCTCCTGTATTAAGACACTTACAGGTAAATGTTGTCAAAAGTGCCATCCTTCTCGCAGATGTTTAGCACATGATTGAGCATCTTTGTACCTAGTATAAAATCATAAATTCAAATTTACAAAAATGATACAGAAATCCAAAATGAGTCACAACAGCATTTACACATGAATGGAGCTTCTTACCAATTCCAAGTCTACGGTAGGGTGCTAAACAGCCAAGGGTCATGATATACAGCCTCTTCTGGTTCTGAGAGTGATCCACTCTGCAGCACACAGCCCCCACTGCAATGTCATTGAAGTACGCTGCAAGGCAAAAAAATAACTAATGTTAATACCATATTAATAGGCAGGAAAACACATGCATGAAGACAAAAAAGCAATATTACGGTAGACACCTAGCATCCATAATCTATTATGCTGCCTCAGGTATGGACACTAAACAGTATGCATTTAGGAAGTTATAGGAATGCAGATACATCTCAAAAATGTACAACATTGTGAAAGAATTTAATATTTTTGTCAGTCACTTCAGAAAGTGAAACTCATTACACATGTTGATATATTTGAAGTTTTTATTTCTTGCAATTTTGATGGTTGGGGATTAAATATAATGAAAACCCAAAATTCAGTGTCAGAAATGTTTCAAATTGTGAAAAAGTTAAATAGAAAAACCTCATGGCAGTAGTGATTTTAAGCTACTGCTCCCTAATCAGTTAATTAACTCAAATCCCCACAAAGGTTTCTTGAGCCTTTGAATGGTCTATCACTCAGGGGTCAATGGGCTACATGGGGAATCATGGAGAAAACTGCTGACTGGACAGATGTGAAGAGGACAACCACTGACACCCTCCACAAGAAGGGTAAGCACAAAATGCCATAGTAGAACAAGCTGGTTGTTCACAGGTTGCTGTATCCAAGTATATTCATTGAAAGTTTAGTGAAAGGAAAAAGCGTTGAAGAAACTTTAGCATTTTATTTGGGAATCAAGGTCCCAGAGTCTGGACAAAGAGTGGAAATACCCAGAATCCATGTTGCTCTAAGTCCAGAGTGAATTTCCCCATCAGTGATAGTTTGGGGTGCCATATCATCTGCTGGTGTTTGTCCACTGGGTTTTCTAAAGTCCACAGTCAACACAACAGACTACCAGAAAAAATTTGAATGCACTTCATGCTTTCTTCTGCTGACAAGCTTGATGTAGAGGACGATTTTAAGCTACTGCCTACTGACAACATGCGGAGACATATCTTACCTAGCTTTGCGAGCTCTCCAACTTCCAGCACATCTTTATAAAATTTGTCGTTGTAGCTGACAGGGAAGATGACTTGGTTCAGGCGTTTCAGCTGCTTAATGTTGTGAGGCGTAACATCCCCCAGCTCGATCCGGCTACTGGAACAAGAGCAAAACGGTCAAATAGCTGACAGAGGTACATGTAGCACGATTGTGTCTTAATTTTCGCTATATAGATCAAACCTACAAAAGACATAATTTGAAACGACATGATTATGTAACTCAATTTCTTTCTTCCCTTCCGAGTACCTAAAGTATTCTGTTAACCCTCTCTGGCTGGACTCGATGTAATTAATTTTAAAATACAGATATGCTTACAAATATTTGTTGAGTATTTGATTTAAAACTTACAATTAACGGCGTAAAAAGAATGCTAAGAAAAGAACTGTGACCTGCAAACTTAAGTAATGTCGATAAAGTGTGTGTGGACAGAAAATTTTATTTGGGAGAGAATATTTTTATCTTGATTTATAACAAAATTGAAAAATGGTCACATATGTTGTGTTACTGGTGACAAATTACATCTGAAGAGGGTAGTCCTGATTTTTACTGTAAATTCTCAGTAGTAGCTTCATTTAGAATCACATACATTACATCAAGGTTCCAAGATTTGCTTAATGAGCAGGAGACTCTAACCCAGAACTGTCTCTGTAAAGGTTCCACTGTAGTATTTATAGGACCTCTGCAAGTCCAGAAAGGCCCTCGGGTCACGTGTGTTATTCACAGGAATGTTCAATAACATTTATTTAATCCCGTCTTCCTAATTACCAAGGCTTAGCGTAATTTGTGCATGTGTCATTTGAAAATTTAGCCACAAATAGTAGAGCACCACAATATGTGAATGCGAACTTCATTCCTGTTACTTTGACAGATCGAGTTACACTAAAAAAGCTGAAGTTGAGTTAACGTGGAAAGACCCAACTAGAACACGCAGATAGTACAGTTTATACCAATAACTAGTTCAGTGAGTTGTCTGCTTTTATTAAGTAGAAGGACGCAGCAAACATAGAAAATCAGGATATTCCCGTCCTGTCTTTCTAGCTTAGCTTCGCTTTTGAGTCTTCCCTGACTCAGCCTCCCACTAGTAGCACTTAACTGGTTAGCTTAGCATATTAGCGGTGTGGACGAACAGAAAAGCGGCTTAAGATAAAAACGACCACAACAGAGCAGTTTCACTAGCTGTCTTGTCATTCATATCCTCCCATACACTTGTATAGATTCAGCTTAGTTGGCTAGTTTGCGTCGTCTTCCCCCATGCCCACCTCCCTTTTAAGAAAAAAAGACAGGCATGAAAAACTTTAGTCGCGCTAAGCTACATATTCGTGACTCAAAAAGCTTAGACTCACCCTTTCATTTTACACAGATATTATCCCTGTTTGAGATTAGGCTTGATGTAGGCGCTGTCTGGGGTACAAGTTAAGAAATTGAACAGAGTAAGGGTCAGGGATGCCTCCTGTTCTACCCTCCACATGTAGCGAAGGATTCAGTTAGCTTAGCCGCCACACTACCACGGCAGACTGTCAACTCTGAACCCCTCACGTAACTAGACAGATGTGTCCTGAATTTAGTCTGTCAGGCTGTGTTCCGTTCTGAAGGAGATAGTATAATTAAACAACGATAAGCCAAACTACATGACAACATTAAGAATTACTACTTATTTATGGGAACGATTAAATCTAGAGCAGTCATCTTCGTAAATTTAAGATTTGCATGTAAAACCAACCTGCAAGTCTAAAATCAGGGTAAAATAGTCAAAGTTAAATGAAAACCGCCTTTTTAATCGTAAAGTCTCGCATGAAAAGCAGAAAGTATTAAGAAACAATTTGGCTTATAAAATAAACTGCTGCTAATTATTATGTTAATGCAAATTAAAGTGTCTCACATAAAGTAAACTCCACACACAAAACTTAAGATATCTTATTCTGTTTGAAGATCAAATTGTTTTGGTGTAACATTTAGCTAGCAATGACTGCTATCTACTAATTGAAAAACTGTGTAGCACAGACACAAAAATTTGTAATAATGAAATTTGATTTCCGATTTAGTGAAGGGATATATTCCTGTAGCATAGGGGCACTTTATTAAATCGGAAGATTTTTATTTTATTTTTTGCAAATTATACCACCAGGCTTACCAAGCTAATGCATGAAGTAGTTATACTAAATGTACACAAAAAGCGCCTTATTGTCAAAATTGCCAATACCAAATTCACCTTTTTTGTTTTTAACTCTGTATATCATAATTCTGAATTTAAAACCTAAAAATGGTCAGGTTTAAAATCGATCGTACAATTTTATTATTAACTTAGTGCATTTTAATAATGTTTTTGAATATCGAACATGTATAATCTAAACCCATAATTTTATGCTGTGCTGAAATGAACTTCCACAGTCACTCACTGTTTGAAGAGCGTTGGCCCTGTGCCGTTCATGGCCGATTCGGCTTGGTGTTTCAGCACATAAATTGAACAATTGTAGCCAGCTCCCGTCTCAGAATTGGGTTTTTCTCTCAATAATATGTTTTTTGTGTGTAAAAAATTGAAATAAAAGATAAAAAATTGTTCAATCATAGCACCTAAAAGTATTAGTGAATGAAAAAGCACGTTGATACCAAAGTATCCGGCCTTGTTAGTAAATTGAACCAAATAATCTGGATCTCAAAAAAGATGCGTAATTCCCATCACTTGTGCGGGGGTGGATCCAAAATGGCGGTAGTTACCAGGGCCTTATAGTTAAAAAAAACTAAAAGGCGAGTGAATGAAGTCAGCTGACTCCAGCCTGCCGTCACGCACCGCAGTAGCCAGGTTTTTCCTTCGAGACAAGACATTTAACGACCACTTCACGATCAGACGGTAACAAAATCTATATATTTATACTGGGTTCAGTGGTTTTGTTATTTGTAATAAATAAGGTTTGTTGTGCTCGGGTGTTGAAATGAAACCGCTTAGCTTTGCTGTAGCGACAAAACGATAGAGGCAGCAGTTTTTTTTCTGAACCAGGCCGACAGAGGCGTCTTACTATTTAGTGTGATACTAAATTATAGTTACATTCTAGTTAGCGTTGGTTTTAATGTAACGAACCAAGTTCAGTTCAGAGATATTCTTATTTTTGATTTTATGACTGGATTATATCCGCTCCCCGCAGTGCAAATAAATATAGACAGTCATTTCGAGGAAACCTGTCCGACATCCCTGAATTTAGATTCAAAGCTCAAATCTAAACTCGATATAAAGCATCAGATTGACACTGGGTTTTTCTAAGCATTTACATCTCTACTGCTTACACAGGAGTCTGGTTTGATCAAATGAAATAATGGATCATCGTAGTTGCCTATCTTACAGGGTGTTGCAGGTAACATCACCATGTTAAAATGTTCTGCGTGACTATCACGCATATTTGAAACAAATATGAGCTTATTTTTGCCCTGTCTCTTGCCTACAGCATATGAGACAGAAAATACTTTATCTCTGCCTTTTTAACAAGAGGGCCCCCTTTTCCAAATATGCAAAATTGGACAACAGGAGATATTTTCCTATTTTCACAATTATTGATTATCCAACTCACTGTGGATAATGATCATTTTTTGTAGATCAAGTGTTGTCAGGTGGCACGGCCTCTCCAGAGTTTCCACACAGCTAAAAAAAAAAAAAGTACTTCCCAGTCTGACACTATGCTCATTTTCCACTTCCTTAAAAGAGAGTGGGAAGCCAGTCATGTGCCAGAATCATATGATCAATTGAAGGTTGAAGTCTTGTTTCATAGATCATATGGCTAAAGTTTATGAGAAAATGGTTTGACCAGTATTGCTTTATCAGAATTTGTAAAGACTGGTGAGTTGAATGACAGCCACTATAAAAAGCTTATTACAAGGTTTGTGATAAGGCTATATACCATGTAATGTAACTGTGTCCGAAAGGTCCTTCAATAGAGACTTGGAGAACAGATCTACATTTACAATGAAATACTTTATTTGTACAGTGTGTCTTTAGGGCTCTGGTGGGAATCAGTATTATGTCTTCCTGAATGCACCAATATAAATGTACTAAAATATACAGTCACTGGTCAATTTTTTTTTGGCATTCTTTGCTAGTATCATATTTGATCCCTTTTTGCCTTCAGGACTGCTGAAAATGTTTTGTATTTTTGGTCCATATTGACATGATAGCATCAAGCAATTCCTCCACATTAGTTAGTAATCCAAATCTCCCATTCCACCACATCCCAAAGTTGCCCTGCTTGATTAAAATCTGACCATACAGTTAAATTATTTTCATGTCCAATAAATCAGCTTTGTGGTATGGCACATCATCTTGCTGGAAGTAACCGTCATGCAACTGATTTGTTTATCTCTATCTTGCATGCCATTCTGTGGAAGCCCGAGAGATAGTTTAGAGTGAAAAGCAGTTTCTGAAATACTCAGACCAACTCACCTGGCACCAATAATCATGCTGTTATCAGTCACTTAAATCTCATGCTGATGCTGCATTTTAACCTGAGCTCATAAAGATGCCTAAATGCATTAAGCTGCTGCCTTGTCAGTCTTCTGTTTGAATATGTTAATCCTAGCTGATGTGTTTTGTTTTCTCTTCTTTTGAGCTCTAAACCAGTCATACAGTCGAAAAACTAAATGAAGAAATTAGATGATTTAATATTATAGGTTTGCATTTTTTTTGTATTTAAGCAGATGCTCTCATACAGTATTTGATGGAATGCTGGTAGAAATATTTTCAACATCACATTTAGATGGACTCTGTTAATGGGCTCCACTTCAGTTTAAGCTAGATCAAATATAAAATTTAGCTGATTAGCCGCTTTGGATTTAAGTTTTTTATTTTGTTGTGCAGTTTATACTAGAAACCAAAGAAGCTGAGCGTCTCCTTTGGTTTGATTCTTGCAGTACTTCCGCTGACCTTTTGGTGGTGCTGCTTTACTCATGCCCAGATGGTTGGAGACCAGGCGTAAGCAGGAAGATAGATGTGTACATCAGTAAGAAGGGCATAAAAGGACACAGGGAGAGCAGCAGCCATTGGATGCAGAAAATTGCACTTTCTTGTAATGTCTACTTGCTTCGAGACGGACTAATTCATGCTTTAGTTTGTTGTACATCTGAAGGTAACTGTGGAGTCGGCTGCATTGGGGGATGGGTTTGTCACGACTGTTGACAGCTTGAGCTACTGCTGCTGCTGCTGTGCTGTGCAGTTTGTGCAGCAAAGGATTTAACCATTAATGTTGTTTATGGAGTTTTGGAAATGACACAAATGTGAAAAGAGACTGTTATTAACTTTATTTTAATATATGTACTGTTTTGAATGTTGTATTCAGATGATGGATGATTTTATTACTTTAGTTCTCTGACAGTCAGCATCTGTTTTTGCTTTGGCAGAATGAATTTAATCAATAGATTTGCAATTAATTTTTATGTGTTTTTTTTTTTCTTGTCTATTCTGGTCAGGACTCAGGATACTAACCAGTGAAGATGGACATGTCCAAGCTGCCCAAGATCAGGGATGAGGAGCGAGAGAGCCAGTTTGGATATGTTCATGGCGTCTCTGGACCAGGTCGGCCACCATGGGCTCACATATACACAGATGGATTTACAAACAAAGATTTAGTTATATTTGAGTTTCAGCCTCTATTAAGTGCAGTCCAAAAGTCTTAAATATCTCTTGTGTTCTCCAGAGAGCAAACTTTTTATTACTTTCTTCCTGTCACTCTCTTATAAAGACCACATTTGCTAAAAGCAAAACCAAAAGTTATCGTATTCACAAGTTTTTCTACCTAAACCTTTGATCACCGCTGCTCCTCATAGTGGCGGCACTTGTCTGATTAATACTATTTTTGCTTGGTCTGTCAGACTGTCAATGTGCATGCTATCTAATGCAGCTTAAACAAATTTTCATTCATGCAAAGACATAATTTATTTCTTTTAGTTAAAGATAATATTTTTCTCTTGATTGCGTTTGTCAGTGGTAACGGCCACGGCCATGGCAGGAGCAGCCATGTATGAGCTGGTTCGTGTTGGTCACAGTGAACTGGTGGGGGAAATCATCAGGCTGGAGGGAGACATGGCCACCATCCAGGTCTACGAGGAGACGTGTATCCTTATTCTTTACCTATGTGGATTAATCAAATTGTTGGTGTTTGACGATTACATTTTTGGAAAACTATGATGTTTTTCACCAATGTATTCTGTGGGTTTCCATTGTTCACAGTGATATTAATACCTCCAAGGTCGCCATTTTGTTTGACAAGCATGTATTACAGTTTCTATTTATTTGAACTTTGAATTCATGTTAACAGAACATGATTATTAGGGCCAGGCTAAGATGTAATTATTTTTTACTGAAATAAGAGACACTTTTTGAAAACATATTTTTTTTTGTAATTTATTTTCTTTTTTTAAGATAAAGAAAGCAAGAAAAAAATTATTAAAATTGGATCTGGTACGAACTAATGAGAGATTTCATTTTTATGCCATATCATGCAGCAATATTTAAAGGTTGCACTTAACAAAGGTAGGGCGATTGTGTCAAGGAGTTTATTTTGGACACAACTGTTCATTCTTACAATTGGTGGGTTTTTCTGAGTGAAAATTCAGCTGGCGTGTCGGTGGGAGACCCTGTGCTGCGAACAGGAAAGCCTCTCTCTGTCGAGTTGGGTCCAGGTATCATGGGCTCCATCTTTGATGGTATCCAGCGACCCTTAAAGGACATCAATGACCTCACACAGAGCATCTACATCCCCAGAGGAGTTAACATCGGCGCCCTCAACCGAGACCTGAAGTGGGACTTTTCTCCCAGCAAGAGCCTGCGAGTATGACTTTCGTCTTGAGATCATTTAGATGAGATATCTGTTCTGTACTGAGCTTCCCTTTTCTTAACATCAGGTTGGGAGTCATATCACAGGAGGAGACATCTACGGCATGGTCTTTGAGAACTCTCTTATCAAGCACAAAATCATGCTTCCTCCCAAGAACAGAGGCACTGTGACCTATGTGGCTCCACCTGGAAACTATGACATCTCTGTAAGTTCGGCAAATCAACTCTTTACCTAGCGTCCGTTGGGCCTTGCTTTGGGTTAACTTTCTGTCTCGTTCCATCAGGATGTGGTGATGGAGCTGGAGTTTGAGGGTGTGAAGGAGAAGTTTACCATGGTGCAGGTGTGGCCTGTCAGACAGGTCAGGCCTGTCACAGAGAAGCTACCTGCCAATCACCCACTGCTGACCGGACAGAGGGTGCTGGACGCCCTTTTCCCGTAAGCTTCACATCCTCTCTCAGAGGATTTAAGGTGTTTTGAAGATGTTCTCTTAATCCAAGGCTTCTCTTCCTGTACGAAGATGTGTGCAAGGAGGAACCACAGCCATCCCAGGAGCCTTTGGCTGTGGAAAAACCGTCATCTCTCAGTCACTGTCCAAGTACTCCAACAGCGACGTCATCATCTATGTAGGCTGCGGGGAGCGCGGTAATGAGATGTCAGAAGTACTGCGAGACTTCCCCGAGGTGATTCTAGGGGTTTTATCAAAATATCTTTTTGAAGGCAAGTTAGCCTAATGCTTGATGCAACTGACAGTATTGTCTGATCATCAGCTAACTATGGAGGTGGATGGAAAGACGGAGAGCATCATGAAGAGAACAGCACTGGTGGCTAACACCTCCAACATGCCTGTCGCTGCCAGAGAGGCCTCCATCTACACAGGTGAAGCCAACAGCAACATTTCGTCACTAATTCATACTGTGCATCGCGAGATTATTCGTGCCTCTTTGAACTTGTCGTACTGCTCTATGTGGTAGAGTAACACAAAAAAAGAAGGTTGTTGAGACCATTAATGGACAAACGGCTTTAAAAAGATCAAGGAACTCAGCAGAAATTGAACTTCAATACTAGTTAAAAAACTAGTGTTTTGTTCCACTTTAAAATTACTGTCATAATTTTAAAGTGGAAACCAAACCAGTTGGTTTTAATGAAACCGAATAGTTTGTGTTGGTCTCATTAAAACACACTAAGGTTTGTGGCTGCGTTATGGCAACAACAGGTTTGAATATTTTTGCAAGGCATCCTAAATGCTGGGAGCAATTGCACAATGACTATTTTTTTTGTTTTTGTTACTTTTGAGCACATAAGTAATCTGTTTGTGTAGGAATCACGTTGTCCGAGTACTTCAGGGACATGGGATACAACGTGAGCATGATGGCCGACTCCACCTCACGTTGGGCTGAAGCTCTTAGGGAGATTTCTGGACGTCTGGCAGAAATGCCTGCTGGTAAGTTTGGAGACAAGGGAAAATTATGCTCTATTAATGTGACTAGGCACAAAACACTACGCAAACATTCAAAAGCAACATAAATGTAAAGCACCAGAGTTCGTTCTGGACTAAGGTGGACTAAAAACCACCTTCTATGCAAATGATTAGCTTGGTTATGTCTTTTGCTAAAAGACATAATTCTGGCATTTTGTTTCTGTTAAAGGAAGGAACATTTTCTCTATCGCAATGTGTTGTGATGTTTAATGTGAGAACCACCAGCTAAAAATCTTTTACTGTGAAATAGACCTCTGTCAATGAAATTATGAAATTCTAGTTTTCACTTCCTGATATTTAACTTCTCAAATGAAGCATGTGGTGGATATTTCCCTAAAGAATCTGCCATGTAAATTTATCAGCAGCTGCTGCACTTTTTGTCTGTTTACGGATTTTACTCCTCACACCTTTTGCTTTTGATTTTTGAATAGTTTGTTAGATTAAGCAAAGAGTAGAGCATTGCACCGTTTCATTTCATTATTTGAACCTGAATAGAAGAAAAGTAGGACAACTCTCAGCATGCAGCTGTAACCTCTATCTCCACCCTCAGACAGTGGATATCCGGCCTACCTGGGCGCCCGACTCGCCTCCTTCTACGAGCGTGCAGGAAGAGTGAAGTGTCTGGGCAACCCTGAGAGGGAGGGCAGCGTCAGTATTGTTGGAGCGTGAGTGCAACTTTCCGTCACTAGAGGGAGACAAAGTTTACTACACAGTCTGCAAAAGTATGGAATTGAAATGAAAGTATTTTTCAGGTCTGTGTATATAAATGCAAAATATATATTTTTATTTCCACACATTATTCCCCATCCTGGACATTATACCCCATTCTGTTCTAATCTACTCTGTTCTGCTTTATTCCTGGTCTTTCTTCCCTTCTTTTTTTTGTTCTGTCAGTCTTCACTCTCTCCTGCCCTTGCTTTCATTCCTTTCCCTGTATCTTGTGTTCTTTCTTCTATCACTCTTTTTGTCTTCCTTACTTATATCCATCATCTTCCTGATGGCTTATCTCTGTTCCTACCTTTTTGCCTATTTGTCCTTCTTTCCACGCATCCTTTTATTTCTGTCCTTGAGTCCTACCTCCTTTCCTGGTTTTCTTCCTGGTTTTCTGATGTCATGCTTCCTTCGTCCCTCTTTTCTTATGCCACTATTCCTTTTTTGTTCTTCTTTTCAGCCTTTATTGTAATCTTACCTCCTTTTCTTTTGTATTTCCATCCTTTTTTGTCTTACATCTCTTTATTACCTTTTCTTCTTTCTCTGTGTTCTGTCTCCATTCATTCCTTTTGCTTGTCCTTTTATCTTTTTCCATTGTATACATTTTTTCTTCTTCTGTCCTTCAATTTTTGTCCTTATTACTTCTCTTTTTTGTATCATTTGTTACTTTGTATTCCTTGTGTTTTTCCTTCATTCATTTTGTCCTTTGTTGACTGTGCTGCAATTCCATTCAGCCTCATGTCTTTACTTGTTCCAAATTTTCTGCTCTTATTTCCTTATTTAGTCCTGTTTTTCCTTTCTTTCCTTTCTCCCATTTTTTCATCATTTTGCCTTTTGTTATGCCCCCTACTTCCCTGTTTTCTTTCTTCTTTTGTTATGCTTTTTTCTATTTCTATTCATTCTTCTATCCTTCTTTCCTGTTTTCGTGTATCCTTCTCTGTGTTTGATCTCCATTTTTTCTTATTTTTATCTCCAATCTCATTTCTTGTTTTCCTCCTTCTTTCCATCCTTCTGCCATTCTTTCCATCTTTTACTCCCTTCCTTTCTTCTTCCTAGTGTGCTTTCTACTTTCCTAATAGCCTGCATCCTTTGTTTTCTTGTATCCTACCAATCCTTATATAGTTCAACACTTGTCATTATTTCTTTTTCTTTTGCCCTTCCTTTCTTCTTTAGTTGTGTACCTCACCTTAACTTGCATATTTACTACATCCCTTCTTTCTGTCTTTGGGTCTTGCATTCTTACTACTTTCCTTACTTCCGTCATTCCTTCATTGTGTCCTAGTTCACTTTCTTCCCTGCGTTCTTTATTTCTATCTGTCTTCAGTCCCTCCATTTTTTTGTGTGCTGATATTAGATTCAAACTCTACTTTTTACATACCTGCCATAATTCATCAGGTAAACTTTGAAATTAACATAAAATGCTGGAAATTTTATGCTGGAAAAACTTTTCCCATACAGGCAACTGTATGGGAAAGTATGGACATCATCCCTATTTGTTGTGGAAGATAGTAGTTTAATAAATCGTTTGCTCTGTTCTCAGTGTATCACCTCCTGGTGGCGACTTCTCTGATCCCGTTACTTCAGCCACGCTTGGTATTGTGCAGGTAAGCAGTTACACTCTCGTTCATCTGTCCTCTTCTCAAACACACCCGTATTATCAGTGGTAGATGCTTTAACAAGTACGTGGGTTATCCCCTCCTCAGGTGTTCTGGGGTCTGGATAAGAAGTTGGCTCAGAGGAAGCACTTCCCCTCTGTCAACTGGCTGATCAGCTACAGTAAATACACTCGCGCTCTGGACGAATATTACGACAAGCACTTCCCAGAGTTCGTTCCGCTGCGTACTAAAGCAAAGGAGATCCTGCAGGAGGAAGAAGACCTGGCCGAGATTGTGCAGCTTGTCGGAAAGGTAAGTCACAAAATATATTCTGCTTTTGCTTGTCGAAGCACCTAAATCATTTGCCGTTCACTATGAATTAAAGATGAATTTTCTTTTGATAGGCTTCATTGGCAGAAACCGACAAAATCACTCTAGAAGTGGCCAAACTGCTTAAAGATGACTTCCTGCAGCAGAACGGTTACACCCCATATGACAGGTAAAACACTACCATGGAGGCATTGTCTATTTAGCACGGCCTCTATCACACTCTAAAAGAACCATTATAGTTACTGAATAATTTAATTCCTCAGGTTCTGCCCCTTCTACAAGACGGTGGGCATTCTGTCCAACACGATAGCTTTTTATGACATGGCCCGGCATGCGGTGGAGACCACAGCCCAGAGCGACAACAAGATCACCTGGGCCATGATCAGGGAGCACATGGGAGAAATCCTCTACAGGATTAGCTCCATGAAGTTCAAGGTGAATTCGGGGGGCTGTGAAGGTTTATGGGTCTTGCATAAATTTAAAGTGAATGTTCAAATAGAGCTGGACAATAAGGCTTAAACATAAAATCTCAGATTTTATTTTATTTTTTTCATACCAGATCCAATTTCTGAATTTAATATATTTGGTTTTGTTATGTTTTCTAAAAAACAAATTACAAATGATAAAAAATATTTTTCAAAAAATGGCTTTTATTTCAATCATTCAGTCTGTGAGATGAATTACAGAGTATTATGGCTGGACTATGAGATTGTTTGTTTTAAGGAGAATATGGTCATAGTATCAGCAAAATAAATATGTAATTTTACCAGAAAAAAAACACCTTAAAATTACCAGAAGGAATTTGTTTTAATGAGAAAAATAGTTTGATAGTTATCAGGATTTGACGTGACCACGTCAGTTCATGTTGCTCTTTCTTTCAAATAGATACCGTTTTTTGCGTGATCATTAAAAAGTCCTTCTCCTACTGATAATAATTTGATGCTCATATGTGAAAAGATGAAGTATTATCTAAGAACTTATGGCAATGAATAACTAATGTACATTCTCAACATTCCTCATTTTATTTTTTATTTTTCGTGTCTCATGAAAATAAAAAAAAATCCTTCTAATATTGCAACTGTATTTTTGTAATATTTTAATATTTTGTCTTTATCTTTGTAATAAAAAGAAATAAAAATCTAATTTGGGTCTAATACTGCATCGAAGAGTTGGCCTGAATTCAAAGTCCAGATAAATAGAAGCTGTAAAACATGCTTGTCAAACAAGATGGTTGGCATTGAGTGTGGTGACATCACTCTGAACTATGGAAACCCGAGGACTGCATTGGTGGAAAAAAAATCTAGATTTCCAAAAATGGACTAATCAAAAACCAAAAATTCAACTAAATCAATTTATCATCCAGCCTTATGTTTGAGGTTTTTCATTTTAAAGTGAATATAAAACACTGAGAGTTTGTAGCTACTAGATGTGAGATTTATTGGAGCCCTAATTCTCACTGTTTGACTGGATTTCTGTGTGTGTTTGTTTGCAGGACCCGGTTAAGGACGGCGAGGCCAAGATTAAGTCTGAGTATGCGCAGCTTGTGGAGGACATGCAGAATGCCTTCCGCACGTTGGAGGAATAGGCTCACGCTGCCCTTCCAGTCTTTCCATCTCCACTCCTCCACTGCTGAGCACATTCCACCTCCGTGTATTCCCAGACATTGTGTGCTTCCCCTGTGATCCTCTGTGCGTGAACGTGCGAGTGTGTGTGTGTGTGTGAAACTTATTCTGGAGGGAAAAAGAGAAAGATGTACTGTATTCATTATTTGTCGCCTCATACAGGCGTACTCTGGATCCTCTGCATGGTCACTGACTGTGTGTGAGTGCTTGTATGTGAATGTGTTAAATATGTGTGCGTTACTTTTTTTTATTTACACTATTTCTGTGTAGCTGTGTTGCTTTTCCTGAAAATTTTTCTGTTAATGTGTTGTAATTCAGACCATCTGTACAGAAGAGTATTGAATATAAATTTAAGAAGATCAGTATATTTATTGCCAGCATTTCTTCTGTTGTTTTTGCTGCTGTTTTTTTTTAAAAAAATTATTTTGTTGACGTTTTTATGGTTGTATTTCAGGCTGTGTAGTGCTGTGTACTTTGCTGCGTGAAAGTCCAACTGTTTCATCATAATACTCTCAAAGAATTAAATCATTGTGGGGAAAAAAAAACAAAGTGTTGAGTGTTTTGTTCAACCTCATTGTGTGTATCTATGCAGTTAAACTGGTATTTCTGCATGACTGTAACACTGGAACATCAACTCTATGGGAGCAGCAAAACAAAGACATTTTCCTTAAACGTAGCTCTGATTCTATTCACAATTAAATTGGATTACTTAAGGTGTGTACTGCAAGTGTTTAGCTTTTTAAATGCAAACACAGATGTCTGTAATTTAAAAATTATGTTAAGAAATCACTTAAATCAACTCTGATTTGCTCTTAAAATTGGACATAATTTCCGAAACCACAAACACCTGGTCATAGCAATCGCCCTGCTTTCCTAGAGGACTAGTTAAAAGGTTTGGATCCTAACCAGCTGATTTAAAGCGTCATCAGTGAGGCGTCAACTCCCACAAGGCGTTTTTCCCTCCCGGCTGGATGAGACGCACCTGCTGAAGCAGCAAGCGGAAGGAGGCGCACATTTGACTCAACCTCAGAGGTTTCAGAACCAAACAAACCTACTTTTTAAACCTCGGCCAGGCAGAACCGGAACCCTGGGTCCTCTCCGTGTTAGGTAAGTGACCGATGGCTGCAGGTCTGGCTTGGATCACCCACACGTGGACACGCAGAGGTGAAGGAGAACAGCGGGCGACTTTATCTGATTGACATACCTACAGATCAGCTGACGATGGCTCTTATCGGAGAAAACGGCTGCTTTGTATTTTGACTCGGATCAGGTGGTTTTAACTTTGCTGTGGTGTTGAAAGGTGATGAAGCTGTTTATTTAGAAGCGGGATTGAACCCATCCTCAGCATAGATCTCCAGACAAACCAGTTTTTGTTTCAATTATACTGACTTTTGTAGCTTCTTTGAGTAGCTCTGTCGCATTACGATTTTCCTCTTACTTATCCTTTAAATTTAGATTTTCTGACCACTTTTGCACATTTGAAAACAAACTTATTTTCATCAGTCGAATTTGAATGTTTCTCATTAAAACGTAAGGTCAGGCACTTCAGATTGCAGAGTTGAGTGGATTATTTTGTATTATAATTTCCTCAAAAACTGACTTTTGGGTTTTCATTAGCTGTCATCTACATACATAAAATAAATATAAAAGCCCAATCCCTGGGAGGTTTTGTTGGGCAGTTGCTCAGGGTAGCATTAGAAGGGGGGAACAGAAGAATCATGTAAAGTATATATTTATTTGCACCCTAATAAGGTTTATATTGGTTTAATGCACATGCAGTTAATGGGGCATTAGGATCCCTTTATGTTGAATAGGTGTATAAGTAGAGGGGAACATGCAAAATAAATAAATTAAAAATAAGTAAAATTCACCAAATCCTGGACAATATTTTGATATAGTCTCTTGGAGAATTACAACTTAGGCCGGCTCTCAATTTGTGGCTGAAAAGAGCAGCTCACACCTGAGCAACCTGACAAACCTTGAGCTATTTTGCAATGTTCAGTTGTGCCACCGATTTAATCGGTTCTCCAGTTGAAACCAAAGCTGCCTTCACCATATTAAAAGTTTGTCAGTTCAATATTATTATAATTATTTAAAATTCTCGTCTAAAGAGCCAAATTATTTTGGTCTTGTTTTTGTTTATAAAGGCAACCGAGTGGTGAAAAATCCAGAGTAAAGGGGGAAACGTATTTCATAAGTATTATAATGTTTTATAGAGGAACCATTCAGAGTAAAAATCTTTCACACCGTTTTATGTGAAACATTGAGATGTCTTGATTGAATGGTTTATTCTTGACAACTTTTGTAGCTTTCCATTCTACTACTATACTGTCTTTAAGTGTAAACCTGGATATTTCTGTTGTAAGCAGCCCAGCAGAGCCAATGGACCAGCTTTCCAACCGGTCAGGAGTGGGCAGTGATGATATCACGGATGAAACGGGATCCCTGCTGGACGTCCAGTTGAGCTCGGATGAAGATGTAAGGAAAATTTAAAACAAACAAGAACCTGGAGCACAGACTTGAAAGTTACATATTTTCCTCAGACTTCAGTCATGACGACAAAGGTTGCTTAGAATAAACTAACAACATGACACATAAATGAAGATCTTTCACTGCTCTCTAGTGGTTCAGATGCAGTATTGCATTATTTTCAACTGAATCGTCTGTTTCAGACACAGACGCAGAAGAAATGTTCTGAAACTTTGAGTTTTAAATTTATTTGAACCTGTAATCTTCCCAAAACAGAGCTCTGATGCTCTGGGTCCATGTCTCGCTGTGCCTCAGTCTCCTCTGCCAAGCTACAAACAGAGGCTGGAGGAGTTTAAGAAGCTGTTCAAGGAGCTGCCTGATTCAGAAATACTAATTTTAGGTAAGTTCTGAATGGAGAAAAAATATTAATAGTTTAAAAAAAATAAATAAATCATTAGTCATTTAGAGACCATCTTTGGTGGGGAAAAAGCTTTAGTTCTCAAGTTTTGGATATATTTGGAAATATTTGAGCTGCTTATTCCACAATGTCTTAAAATAAGTACCTGAGATTAAACTGAAAGTTTTAAAATAAAACTTCAGGTGTTCTTATTTGTCCGTACCGGGTGTCTGCTTTGTGTTTTCTCCTCAGACTATCCCTGTGCCCTCCACCGGGACATCCTCCTTCAGGGACGCCTCTACCTCTCAGAGAACTGGATCTGTTTCTACAGCTATGTGTTTCGTGGTACAAAGGTAATGAGACTGAGGGGGAAAGGATGAGGAACCGGAAATGAGTCTTAACTTTCAACAATGATCCCCAATATTGTTATTCTTATCCATAAAAAAAATTACAAATAAATTCTTTTTTTTCTTTTTTTTTTTAAACCTGTGAAAAACAGCTGTTACAGTGGAAAACATCTTGTGCTCTAACATAATTAATTAAAAACAGCAGTTTAGTTTCTTTCTACTTTAGTTGATTTATTAGAATTTATCTGATAAAGTATACAAAAGCAGAGAATACCCAGTTCCATGAAAATAACCAAATGGGTATTATTGTGTCATGTAGGCTTTTTTAAAATTTCTTCTGTCATACCGTCTTATTTGGGTCAAAGGTCACCTGTATCTATATTTGCTTGTGTTAATCTGATCAGCTGTTTTCTACAATCCACATTACCATAACATCTAAGATTCAGGAAATGGTTATAGATTCATTTGATTTTGGGGGGAATACATGGCAAATAAAAGCAGAACAAAGAAAATAAAATGTTTTGTTTTTTTGTAGAATATTCTGGTTTTATAAAACACCTTGAAAATGAGAAATATTGTTTTTGGTTTACGTATTTTAAGATATGTTTGTACAAAGCCAATGTTTCCTCTTGGTAAGTAAAATAGGTTTTTGGTCAGACTGAGAGTGGTGATGGTATGAAATGATGGTATGCAGAAAACATCATGATTCTAAAATGGGTCAAGTTACTCTTCACTTATCAAAGCACTCACTGGTTTTCATAACAGTTCTTTGTTTAAAATGTATTTACAGATTACACTGTCTCTCAAAGATATAACCACAATGTCCAGAGAGAAAACGGCTCGACTGATCCCCAACGCCATCCAGATCTGCACACATACCGAGAAGGTGTTTGAGCAAAAAGAGACCTGATGAAGACTTTCTTTATATAAAAGAAAAGTACATAATCCTAAATAAATTGTTCGTCATTCATCCACAGTATTTCTTCGCTTCCTTCTCGGCAAGAGAGAAAAGCTATCTGAGTGTTTTCCGCATATGGCAGAACACTCTGCTGGACAAGGTAAGACTCTTCAGTGGAACAGTCAAGCTCCAATAGGAGGAATGACTGCTACTCAATAGTCAATTTTCTACCGTCTAATCTCCTTCCTGTGGATCAGTGTGTAAAGTTAGAAAGCAACTATCTGTACGCAGATACAGAAATCCCACAGACACTGACGTTATCAGTGACAAACTGCAAGGTTTTTGCACTGGTTCAACAGACTGCGTTTTTGTTTACTGTTCTACAGGTAAGGTTTGACGTGTACTCATAGAAGTCATGGATATAGTTCAAAATGAACCCACAGGATCTAGGCTTTCACCTTTGGCTCAGTTATTGATTAAAGTAACATGGGAAAGCAGACCTATCTGGTTCACCAAAAATAGACATGTTTATTTCTGCACTTCAAAAACCACAATTTGTACAAAAAAGTGCTTTAGCATGTTAGCTAAAGCACTACACAGGTAGAAACTTGAAATGTGATAGATGGGAGCACATAGAAACATGTGGAACTCTGAGCCCTAGAATCAGATCTGTTTTGTATTTGAGCATATTGCAGTAAATAAGACAGATTTTATCTATTTTTATATATAGAATACATTGAAAAACCAACTTTTTTTTTATTTAAAGAAACCTAAAGTCCTTTTTATCACATGTCTCAACCTACTGTTGAGATTCCAAAAAATAAAATGCAATTATAGGGCTCCATGAAAGTGTCGGTCAGAATCAAAAATAAACTGTCAGAACAAAAATGATAAAATATGGCGGATGTAACTGATAAGTACAAGCATAACAGAAAAGGCATTTTGCATTAAGGTAACCTCCTTTGGTATATTATTATGATCAACTTTCAGTCAGAGTGAACTTCAGCCCTTTAATTTGATCTCTGCTGCTGCAGCCCTTCTTCCCCTGAACGGTTCCCCTCTCACAGTGTGGGGACTGCAATCAGGTAAACACCTGTGCAGAACTTGAGTTCATTGACCCCATCTGGGTGTGGCCAAGAGATTTGCATCGACAAGCTGCCTGTAACTAAATGGACTTCGCAGCGGCTCGACGGCAATGACTTACTGCTCGGATCTCGGTTTGTCTCTCTGCGCAGAAGAGGAGGGTTTCTATTAAATATCTAACTGGTGTTTGGGCGGCGCGTCTTTTTACGGACTTCCTGAATGCGCGGTGGTGCGTTCAGATCACACGGCGTAAGAGCCATTCAGAACCCGGTCGAAGCGCACAGCGGCAGGGGATATGTCCTCTGACAGGTAGGAGAACCCTGAGGAACCGGTTTACTGAAACTTTATGCTTGTTTTTAACGCCGACGCTAAAACATAGGAATTATTTTCATTTAATAAGCTGAATGAGCAAATCTGTGTCTATTTCTAGCGCCTCACGTTTAAAGTTTGTTTATAGCTGTTTTCCCCCCCCGCCCCCCAATAGATATTGGGTAATCTGAACTTCTTTTGCAGTGAGAACACAGCAATGCAACCTGACTGACCTAGTTGATGATGATTGCGTTTGTAGGTTGTCACCCATGGAGATAAGACTGTAAATTATTCGTTATGGAGTTCTCCAAGCTATACACCCTCTGCATAATTGCTTGTTTTTGTGTTCACCTTCTGGTACCAAGAGAATGCAGCAGGAGGAGACTTCTGCATACTCTGCATAATTGATGTTTATCTATCTTTATTTTAGACTTTGACGTGCCCGGAACTGTGGCAGATGATCAAACAGCACTATGGCTATGATCTGGGCCTGAACACTGAGGAGATGGAGAGTTTACAGGTGTTAACAGAATCAACTGGGCAGACCAGGTAACTTGGCCTCAGCCCCCTCTGTTTTTTTTTTTTTTTCTTTAAAGATACCTTAAGGTTTCATTCTTTCTTTGGTTGACCAATAAACAATGACCTTTAAAACACAGTTTGGGGTATAAATTTCAAAATAACTCCCTTAAAAATTAAAACTGCATTGTGCATGTTTGGGTGATGACATCACAAGAGGCAAAAGAATCAACCAATCCCAACTGATCAGCTTAATATTACAGTGACCTCTCACTGATTTCAGGACTCTGAAGCATTCAAGTTTCATCTCAGTAGTTCGGGGTTTATGTTACAGAGTTTGACTCATCATGGCAAAGCTGAAGAAAAACGGTGAAGATGGCGGCGATTGCCTTAAAAAATTTAACTGGCACAAATCTATATATTACTCAGAATTTATCTTGTAATGGGCGAAGGAACAAAATAACCAACAACCGTTTGATTGTAAAGAGGGGAAAAGATGATGAAGACCTATATCTCTGATTTGAATTATGCCTTATAAGATGTCACAAGAGGCAAATACCAGCATGAACTTTCTTTGGGGAAGGCATAGATTTGATCTTTATTGACAATTTACAAGGGAATGGCAAAAAAAAAGATCATGGCAGCATGTGCTAAAAAGGAAGGTTGATTCTACAGAAAAGTTTGGTTCCAGCTTTAATCTGCTTTTTTTTTTTTTTTTTTTTTTTTTTTTTTTTTTTTTTTTTTTTTTTTTTTTTTGCGGGGAGAGTATGTATGGGGGTGGGGTTTTTTGTGTGTGGGGGGGGCGGGGGG